>JADRCD010203580.1:0-15210 GCA_019843815.1 Montemys delectorum
CAAGATTAATATGAATTGACTGCATTTAGTTTTTTTCCATCTATTTAATTCAAGAAAGCAAAAAGAGCATATTTGTAACGTATTTTTGAAGAATAAATGGTAGATAAGCTTTAGTAACTAGCGAGTCTTCTGGTACACAGAACTACCTATCCCTATCCATTAATCCTGAAGGGATTCTCTACTCTTTTATCATCATTACATAATGAGACTGGCCAGTGTTACTGGAGCAACAATAAAAAATGAAAGTTCACCAAGTCCCTAGTCTGAAAAGC
The DNA here is from genome assembly GCA_019843815.1 of Montemys delectorum. Taxonomy (NCBI): domain Eukaryota; kingdom Metazoa; phylum Chordata; class Mammalia; order Rodentia; family Muridae; genus Montemys; species Montemys delectorum. The sequence goes on from JADRCD010203580.1 coordinate 273, forward strand.
AAACCTCCACAAGACTCCCTATTAATCAGCCCTTGAGAGTAACATCTAAGTGGACTGATGAAAAGAGGCAGCAGTTGATTGATTCCCTGAAGTGACTCTGTTTTCATAACCCCTTGATACTGGTTTGACACATGCTCCTGTCATCATGAAGCTCCCCATTGTGTGAACTAATTGAAACCTCACAAAATGGTGTCACTTGAATAGCATTACTCTTGCCTGATTGCAAGCAACTGTAATTCCCAATGTCAAGATCGCATTTCACTTCATAGTTATATAGCTCACAACATGAAAAGGATTAATTTCTGGTTGATTACTCTCTGCTGCTATAACATGAAATGCCCTTCATAGCAAGTGGCTCTTTGCATGTTTGCTAATCTGCCACATTGGCAATTGTTTCTAAGATCTTCTGAAAAATGTTAATGGGCATTTAATAGAAAGTGTTTTATAAAATATAAGTGAGTGGTGTTATTGTTCTTAAAGTTGTGTTTGTGAGATTATATATATATATTTATGAGTTTTAATGAAATTAATTCAAATAATTTTTGTAATTTTATCATACAATGTTTAGTGGACAGTATATTCTGAGAAATTTTTCAAGAAATACATGCATTTAACTAAATAATTTAATAATTTTCTAGTGTAAGCAAAAGATTATCGAATGACAAATTTCTTCACACTGTTTAGGAATGCCTGTAATAGGTGGTCATGGTGTGTAAAGCTAATGTAATCTCTAAAACTTCACCTAAAAACTAGAAGAATCAAATACATAATGGTATATAATTTTATCTAATTGAGGTATTTGGATGAACTTACAAGACTGTGTAACACATTATGATATAAAGCATTGTTTTAAAGGTTAATGATGTTTATAATAATGGAAAATTGAACAGAGCAAAATAAACAAACATATGGTTCCTAGCAAGCTTGGTCATGCATATAAACACTTGACAGATGAAATCACCAACTACACAAGAGCTGGGCTGGGAATGTTGGCTTCAGTAGAACTTATGGTAGATGATTCCAATGAGTTTCCTTACTCTAGCAAGTTGTATGTAAAAAATGCACCAATAAGCAAGCTGACTCTAAGAGTAACTAATAACTAGATTCCAGCAAGAATGTGATGAATTCCACTGTTCTGTTTTATTCAATCGCTGTCTCCGTAGATAAGTATAGGATGCAATCAGTCCAGCCATAGTATTTTGAACAAAGTAGGTAGAGATAGTAAGAACCAGGATTGTTTTTCTGGGTTGCCACAAAGTTATTTAAACAAATAGAAATGTAAAGCTTTTTCAAAACAGTACATGAGAATGACCCAAGAGTGTTTTCTCCATTATAGATTAGATGAATGACATTTCATAACATTTTAGGATCTTCAAAATATTACTCAATAATTATTATAAACAATGTTGGATCAGAACTGGGACCTTATCTGGCATGTGATACCCTCAAGTTGATCTCCAGCACTACAACAATTAGTAATGTTATAAGCAATAATAGTAGGTGTCAAAAAAATAGAGCATTTAACAGACTTTTCCTAAAGAAATTCATGTGGTTGGTTACCTTTAATATCTTGTACTTTTTTAAAAACCTTAACTCTCAGTAGATTGCTACTACCTCATACATGTGAGGTCCTTATATGCAAAAATACTCACAATAGTAGGCACAGTATACCTTCCAAAAGCTCAGATGCCTTAATTCTGAATATTTTGTAATATTAACTATAGTAACTTAGATCTGTCCATAATTTGTAGGTCATATTGATTTTAAGAAATCATGTTATTAGAAAATTAGCTTCTTAATGAAATCCAGTACTAATTGATTAAAATTAATTCTCTAATAAGTATTCTAGTTACTTTGTTTCATTTTTCAGGCAAATGAAATTGTTTTAGAAAATCTATAAAATTAGTATAATCTCATAAACAAACATTAGATTATATTGCTTTTTGATGATCACTATTATTTTCTTTATTCTTATATATTTATGGGCCTTATGTTATTGTAATTATCATAGTTAATCATGCATTTCATTGAGGTTTTATTAATATGTTAATATTTTGCTTATAACAAAATATAGGATTTCTGAAACTATCTACCACTATATTAAGTCAATTATTAGATTCTTTATATTTTTTTAAACACAAGAAATTTTGTTTATCATTTGCTTTGAAATTATAAAAGGCTTAGCAGCAATTTACATATGTCACTAGTTTAACTGAGCAAGGATTAGCAAATTAAAACTTAATTAGCTAATTTTTGCATAATTTTAGGAAAATTATATGGTTTGTGCAGATGAGAGGTGGGAGGTAAAGCATTTAACTTCTATTGAATTGGAGTTTTCCTTGACTTTATGAATTTTAATAGAAAAACAACATTTAACAGGTAAAACATGTGTCAAGCTGAATGCATTCTCTGGGGAGCTATGGAAATAAATTAGTCTATGAAAGAAACCAGTGCTAAACATGTAATATCCTGAATGAAACAGACGTGTTATTTTGAAATGAAGAGAACTATTTAAAACAAGTTTCATGGTCGACGCTATATGTTGTAGGTTGCAATATACTAGCAACATTACAAGAAATGTATACACTTATTTGCAACTATGGTACAAACAATGTCATGCATTATATATGAGACATACTAATTATAATATACCCATGCTTAGCTGGCCTTACCACAGCATGTTGGTCAGTTGATTGGGGAAGGATGCCTGGATTTGTGCTAGTTTCTTTGTCTGGACTATTGCTCATCTAGTACTGTAAAAAATCCATTGTGGTTTTAAGTACCCTTTCTAAACTCTGGTCAAGCATCTACCCAGAGAACTTTACTCACCTTGCTCTGTCTTTTAAGGATCTAGTTCCTTTCCTTCTTGTTCTCTGAGTTCTGTGAACATCTTAAACATTGTATTGTTCATTCTGAACTATAGATGCTTAATCATCTTTTTATTTTTTTTTTAGATTTATTTATTTTATTTCATATGTGTTAGTGTTTTGACTGCTTGTATGCCTGTTAACTGCTAGCTTTCAAGACATCCAAAGAGGGCATTGAAATACCTGGATGCACAGTTATGGGCAGTTGTGAGGCAATCCTATGGGTACTGGGAAAACAGAGCCCAGGTTCTGTAAGAGTACCAAGTACCACTAACCACCATTATTTCCATTCCCTATTCAACTCATAAGAATAAGAATGATTTTTTCTCCAATTTTGTGTTTTTCAATAGATATTTGCAGAATTAACTATGATTTAACATTTTCATATCATTTAAATTCAACAAATTTATGTTTAGTTAAATCCAAAATCATTTTTATGGATGAATTTGATACTTTTTATACTTTATTTTATAGTTTTATTAGATATTTTCTTTATTTGCATTTCAAATGATATCTCCTTTCCCAGTTTCCTCCCTAAAAAAATGACCCTGTTAATCACCCCTTCTCCTGCTCACCAACCCACCATTTCCTGCTTCCAGGCCCTGGCATTCCCCTACACTGGGTCATAGAACATTCACAGGACCAAGGGCCTCTCCTCCCATTTATGACCAACTAGGTCATCCTCTGTATTAGTCAGGTACTGTCAGAGCCTCTCAGGACACAGCTATATCAGGCTCCTGTCAGCCAGCACTTGTTGGCCTCCACAATAGTGTCTGGGTTTGGTGATTGGATATGGGAAGGATTCCCAGGGTGCGTAATCTCTGGAGTGTCCTTTCGTCAGTCTCTGCTCCATACTTTGTCTCTGCAACTCCTTGCAGGGGTATTTTGTTCCCCTGTCTAAGAATCGATGTATCCACACTTTGGTCTTCCTTCTTCTTGAGTTTCTTGTAATTTGTGGATTGTAACCTGGGTAATCCAAGCTACTGGGCTAATGTCCACTTATCAGTGAGTGCATCCCATATGTGTCTTTTGTGACTGGGTTACCTCACTCAGGATGATATTTTCCAGATCCATCCATTTCCTTAAGAATTTTATAAATTCATTGTATTTAATAACTGAGTACTACTCCATTGTGTAAATGTACCACATTTTCTGTATCCATTCCTCTGTTGAGGGACATCTGGGTTGATTCTAGATTCAGGCTATTATAAATAGGGCTGCTATGAACATAGTGGAGCATGAGTCCTTATCACATGTTGGAGTATCTTCTTGGTATATGCCCAGGAGTGGTATAGCTAGATCCTCAGGTAGTACTATGCCCAGTTTCCCGAGGAACCAGCAAACTGATTTCCAGAGTGGTTGTACCAGCTTGTAATCCCACCAGCAATGAAGGAGTGTTCCTCTTTCTCCACAACTTCTCCAACATCTGCTGTCACCTGAGTTTTTGATCTTAGTCATTCTGACTGGTGTGAGGTGGAATCTCAGAGTTGTTTTGATTTGAATTTTCCTGATGACTAAGGATGTTGAACATTTCTTTAGTAACTTCTCAGACATTCAGTATTCCTCAGTTGAGAATTCTTTGTTTATCTCTGTATACCATTTTTTTAATAGGGTTATTTGGTTCTCTGGAGACCAACTTCTTGAGTTCTTTGTATATATTGGATATTAACCTTCTATTGGATATAGGATTGGTAAAGATTTTTTCCCAATCTGTTGGTTGACATTTTGTCCTATTTACAGTGTCCTTTACCTTAGAGATGATTTGCAATTTTATGAGGTCCCATTTGTCAATTCTTGATTTAGAGCATAAGCTATTGGTGCTCTGTTCTGGAAATTCTCCCCAGTGCCCAAGTGTTCAACGTTTTTCTCCACTTTCTTTTCTATTAGTTTCAGTGTATCTGGTTTTATATGGAGCTTGTTGATCCACTTGGACTTGAGCTTTGTACAAGGAGATAGGAAAGGATCGATTTGCATTCTTCTACATCCTAACTGCCAGTTGAGCCAGCACCATTTGTTGAAAATGCTGTCTTTATTCCACTGGATGGTTTTATCTCCTTTGTCAAAGATCAAGTGAGCATAAGAGTGTGGGTTGATTTCTGGGTCTTCAATTCAATTCCACTGATCCACCTGCCTGTCACTCTACCAACATCATGCAGTTTTTATCACAATTGCTCTATAGTGCAGCTTAAGGTCTGGTATTGTGATTCCACCAGAGGTTCTTTTATTGTTGAGAATAGTTTTCACTATCCTAGGTGTTTTGTTATTCCAGATGAATTTGCAAATTTCTCTTTCCAGTTCTGTGAAGAATTGAGTTGGAATTTGATGGGGATTGCATTCAATCTATAGATTTGTTTTGGCAAGATGGCCATTTTTACTATATTTTTATTAGATATTTTCTTTTTTATTAGATGTTTTCTTTATTTATAGTATCTCTTTTCCCAGGTTCCCCTCCCCCCCAAAAAAACCAAAAAAATTAAATAAAATAAAAACTAAAACTAAAACAAACCCCCTGTTCCATCCCCCTGCCCCCTCCTCACCACCCCACCCCCTCCTGATTACTGGCCCTGGCATTCCCCTACACTGGGGCATAGAACCTTCACAGGGCCAAGGGCCTCTTCTCCCATTGATGACTGACTTGGCCATCCTCTGCTATACATATGCTGCTGGAGCCATGAGTCCCACCATGTGTACTCTTTGATTAGAGTTTTAGTCCCTGGGAGCTCTGAGGATACTAGTTAGTTGATATTGTTGTTCATCCTAAGGGGCTGCAAAACTCTTCAGCTCCTTGGTTCCTTTCTCTAGCTCCTTCATTGGGGACCTTGTACTCAGTCCAATGGATGGCTCTGAGCCTCTACTTCTGTATTAGTCAGGTACTGTCAGAGCCTCTCAGGAGATAGCTATATCAGGCTCCTGTCATCCAGCACTTGCTGGCATCCACAATAATGTTTAGATTTGATGGCTGAATAGGAAGGATTCCCAGGTGGAGCAGTCTCTGAATTGCCCTTTCTTTAGTCTCTGCTCCATAGTTAGTCTCTACAACTCCTTCCATGGGTATTTTTTCCCCCTTTTAAGAAGGGATGATATATCCACATTTTCATTTTCCCTCTTCTTGAGTTTTTTGTGTTTTTTGGTTTGTACTTTGTGTATTCCAATCTTTTGGCCTAATATCCACTTATCAGAGAATGCATACCATGTATGTTCTTTTGATATGGTTACCTTACTCAGGATGATATTCTCCAGATCTATCCAATTCCCCAAGAATTATTAATCCTGCCAATCTGTGAACATGGGAGATCTTTCCATGTTCTGAAATTTTTGATTTCCTTCTTTAGAGACTTGAAGTTTTTCTCATACAGATCTTTCACTTGCTTAGTTAGAGTCACACCAAGGTTTTTTATATTATTTGTGATTATTGTGAAGGGTTTTGTTTCTCCAATTCCTTTCTCAGCCTGTTTATCCTTTGTGTAGAGGAAGGCCACTGATTTGCTTGAGTTAATTTTATATCCAGCTACTTAGCTGAAGTTTATTTTTACCAGGTTAAGAAGTTCTCCGGTGGATTTTTTGGGGTCACTTAAGTATCCTATCATATCATCAGCAAATAGTAAGAATTTGACTCTTCCTTTCCAATTCGTATCTCTTTGATCTCCTATTGTTTTCTAATTACTCTGGCTAGGAATTCAAGTACAATATTGAATAGGTAAGGAGAGAGTGGGCACCCTTGCCTAGTCCCTTATTTTAGTGGGATTGCTTCAAGTTTCTCTCCTTTTAGTTTGAAGTTGGCTACTAGTTTGCTGTATGTTGCTTTTACTATGTTTATGTATGGGCCTTGAATTCCTGATCTTTCCCAGACTTTTATTGTGAAGGGGTGTTGGATTTTGTCAAATGATTTCTTAGCATCCAATGAGATGATCTTGTGGTTTTGTTTGCTTGTTTGTTTGTTTGTTTGAGTTTGTTTATGGAGTGGATTACATTGATGGATTTCCATTTATGGAACCGTCCCTACATCCCTCAGCTGAAGTCTACTTGATCATGATGGATGATCGTTTTGATGTGTTGTTCTATTCTATTTGCAAGTATTGTTTTGAGTATCTTTGCATTGATATTCATAAGGGAAATTGGTGTGAAGTTCTCATTCTTTTTTTGGTGTTTGTGTAGTTTAGGTAACAGAGTAATTGTGGCTTTATAGAATGATTTGTGTACAGTATCTCCTGTTTCTATTTTGTGGAATAATTTGAAGAATATTGGTATTAGGTCTTCTTTAAAGATCTGATAAAACTCTTCACTAAACCCATCTGGCCCTGGGCTTTTTTAATTGGGAGAATATTAATGACTGTTTCTATTTCATTAGCAAATATGGGACTGTTTAGATCATTTATCTGATGTTGATTTAATTTTGGTACCTGGTATCTGTCTAGAAAATTGTCTACTTCATCAAGGTTTTCCAGTTTTGTTGAATATAGGCTTTTGTAGTAGAATCTCACAATTTTTTGGATTTCCTCAGTTTCTGTTGTTATGTCTCCCTTTCATTTCTGATTTTGTTAATTAGTAAACTATCTCTGTGTCTTCTAGTTAGTCTGGCTAAGGGTTTTTCTCTTTTGTTGATTTTGTTGATTTTCCTGGTTTGGTTGATTCTTTGTATAGTTCTTTTTGTTCCACTAGGTTGATTTCATCCCCGAGTTTGATTATTTCCTGCCTTCTACTCCTCTTGGGTGAATTTGCTTCTTTTTGTTCTAGAGATTTCAGATGTGCTATCAAATTGCTGGTATATGGTCTCTCCAGTTTCTTTTTTGAGGCACTCAGAGCTATGAGTTTTCCTCTTAGGACTGTTTTCATTGTGTCCCATAAGTATGGGTATGTTGTGGCTTCATTTTCATTAAATTTTAGAAAGTATTTAATTTCTTTATTTCTTCCTTGACCAAGTTATCATTGAGTAGAGTATTGTTAAGCTTCCACGTGGGCTTCTATTGTTTATATTGCTATTGAGGAATAGCCTTAGTTCATGGTGATCTGATAGGATGCAGGGAATTTTTTCAATCTTCTTGTATCTGTTGAACTCTCCCCTGGCAGGAAAGGTGCACAGAGGGCTGTGGAACAGGCTCACCTCCTTGTTGTAGATGGAGGCAGGAAGGACCCTGTCCTAGCTGCTCTGACACTTCTGTGGCCTGTGCCTCCAGGCTGGTAGTGACTTAAATGTCACCAGAGAGAAAATGGTGATCTTACCTGAGTCCTGGCGTCAGAGCACTCCCTTGAGACAAGCTCTCCACTTTTAGAAATGGTGCACAGGGAGCTGCACACCTCCTGGTTGGAGATGGACATAGAAAGGACCCTGTCCCAATTTCTCTTCTGCTTTTATAGCCTGTGCCTCCTGGTTGGTCCTGCATTAGAAAGTCACCTGAGTCCTGGGATCAGAACACTCCCTGGAGACAAGTTCTCTGCTTGTGGGAATGGATTTTCATCATCAATGGATTCCTTATCATTTCAAAATGGGCAGTGGGCTTTATATTTTACTATAAGCACAAGATCTTGCTGCTTAATATCATCCTTGTTTCAACTAGATATGCTCATATAAGTCTACTTTTCACATCACATGGGCATCAGTATATTTGAGATTTTTTTCTGGACATATAGCATTCTCAGAAGTCAGACAAAACATAGTCATTGAATCAATCAAGAAAATACTGTGTATTTTTTTATTTTTATTGGTTATTTTTTATTTATATTTCAAATGTTATCCCCCTTCCCAGTTTCCCCTCCATAATCCCCTTATCCTCTTCTGCCTTCCCCCTGCTTTTGTGAGAGTACTCCTTCAGCCACTGACCCACTACTACATCAGTGTACTAGCATTCCCTGTGCTGGGGCATCCAGTCTCCACAGGACCAAGACACCCCCCTCCTCCAATTTATAACAGTAAGGCAATCCTCTGTTACTTCTGCAGCTGGAGCCATGGGCCCCACAATGTGTACTCTTTGGTTGGTGGTTTAATACCTGGGAGCTTTGATGGGGTCTCTGTTGGGGTTGCTAACCTACGGGGTTAGAAACACCTTCAGCTCCTTCAGTCCTTCCCCTAACTGTTACTTCCATTCGGGGCCCAGTGCTCAATTAAATCAAAAAAATCAGTAGCTTTCCTCTATACAAAAGATAAATGGACTGAGAAAGAAATTAGGAAAATGACACCATTCACAATAGTTACAAATAATATAAAATATCTTTTGACTCTAACAAAGCAAGTGAAAGATCTATATGACAAGAACTTCAAGTATCTGAAGAAAGAAATCAAAGAAGCCCTCAAAATATGGAAATATCTCACATGCTCATAGAACAGCAGGATTAACATAGAAAAAATGGCCGTCTTACCAAAACCAGTCTACAGATTCAATGCAATCCCTATCAAAATTCCAACTCAATTCTTCATAAAGATAGAAAGAGCCATTCTCAAATTCATCTGGAATAACAAAAAACCCAGGATAGCAAAAACCACTCTTAATAGTAAAAGAACTTCAGAGGAAATCACATGACAGATCAGAGTTACTAGAGGATCTGATGATGAAAGCAGGTGTTTGTAATAACATGAGATAGGACTATGAGCTAGGAATGTACATAGTATCAAGGACCTCCACATAAAACCAGATACACTGAAACTAATAAAAGAGGAAGTCAGAAAGAACCTCAAACACATTTACACAGGGGAAAATTTCCTCAACAGAACATCAATGGCTCATGCTCTAAGATCAACAACTGACAAATGGGACCTCATAAAATTGAAAAGTTTCTGTAAGGTAAAGGACACTGTCAATAGGGCAAAATGTCAACCAACAGATTGGGACAAGATCTTTAACAATCCTACATCTGATAGAGGGCTAATATCCAATATATATAAAGAACTCAAGAAGTGAGACTCCAGAGAACCAAATAACCCTATTAAAATTGGTGTACAGAACTAACCAAAAATTCTCAACTGAGGAATCTTGAATGACTGAGAAGAACCTAAAGGTAAGTTCATCATCTTTAGACACCAGGGAAATGCAAATCAAAACAACCCTGAGATTCCACTTCACACCAGTCAGAAAAACTAAAATCAAAAACTCAGGCGATAGGATATGCTGTCAAGGATGTGGAGAAAGAGGAATACTCCTCCATTGTTGGTGGGATTATATGCTGATACAACCACTCTGGAATTCAGTCTGGTGGTTCCTCAGAAGTACTTGTTACCAAGGATGCCAATGACTCCTGTATGGAGTGCATAACACAATCGTACCTTCTGTTTTATAAAATTTCTTCACAGACTTGGTGGACTTTCTTTACAGTTTCATGTATCATATCATACTCCATTGGCTCACTTTCCTGCACCATTTGCACTGTGTTCAGTATGCTTTTGTCAGTTTCTCATTAATAACACACACACACATACACACACACACACACACACACACACACACACACACACACACACACATTGGACAATTTCAGATTCATTTCAGATTCATTCTTTCTTTTAAGCTACATTCTCCATGTAAATGATACCCCATTAGATCTCTTCCCAAATTATTTTCAAATAATATATTGATAATGGTTGATAGAAACATGTGATAACTGTATGTTAGTCTCAGTTCAAAACCTTTAACCTACTGTTATACTTCTCTCCTAAAACTTCCAAAGGAAGATTTATAGCAGAGACTTCTCTAAGATTATCCCCTAATCATCAGCATGAAATCCCATAGTGTTCTTTGCTCATGAGCTTAGCTTGACTTCACTTTACTCACTGCTCAGATTAAAAACCTTTTCATCCTTTGTACTCTTTCTTTTATAACCACACAAGAATGCCAGCTTTTATTATTAGATCCATCTTAAAGGTATATGCACACTAAGACCACCTTTCCTTTACTCTGTGTCCACAATGGCCCAGGCAATTACTCCAAAACATAAATAACAAAAAAGAAATGTTCTCCATGACTCTTCTCTCAGCCCAGAATATTTTGATCTCTAGACCAATGTCACAACTTCTCTTGACATAGCAAAGAGAAACGTCTGCTAAAACTCCAAAGATTCTATCTAGATAATCTTTTAATAATATTTAATGGTTTCCACCCTGGACTTTTCTAAGATCCTTTGCAGCTAAACACCTCCTTTTCATGGACTAGATTTTCAGCATCCTGTCTTCCTTATGGCTCTCATTTACATCCCTGAGAAACATTTGTTTAAAAAAAATAGAGTTGATAAATTCTACAAACCTTTGACCCATGAAAATAACACCTTCCTCTAGGCCAAAACAACCTAATTGTGCTATATTCCAGTAGCTCAACCACCAGTGAAAGCTGAGCTTTCTTTTTCAGTAACTACAGTTGCTTCATATTCACATACACAGCCTGTGTCATCATACTTAGTCAGTCAAGAAGTAATTGTAAAATGAATATAGAAATTATTGGACAAAATAAGGAAGACGGGGAAGTGAAAAGGAGAAGGATTTAGTAAGAAAAGGAAGGCTACTTGTCAAATATCTAGGGTGGAGTGTCAAGTCATTCAGAACTGAATGGATTGCTCAAATATGAAAGGCAATTACTTCTGATGAGCAAATGACTGAGTAATAGTGTTCACTGCTGTTAAGTGTAGGCATATGAAATGGGACATTATGGATATGTTTTATAGATCTACATATTTTAGTTTAAACAGTTAGAAACTTACAAAAAAATAGTCCTCTAATTCAAATCTTCATTATCTGACTAAGTAAGGTTCAGTTTTGTTTTGGTTTTTTTTGGGTCTTAAGTTGGTTCTAGTAGATAGTTCCTTAACAGATACTATGAATTTCATTTTTATTATAATTCCTGTCGTTACACACATGAGCTACATATTCTATTTGTGGCAGTTGCACCTAACTTTCTTCCTCAGTGTCAGAAATGTTTGCTATTATTTTCATGTATTCCCTTCTAGTAGGTATACATACTATGATCTTTGTCACCCCTCTGAGGGCAGCCCCTGAGAGAGATACAAACAAGCCTTACTGTATTTTTAATTAAATTATACAGTGAAATGCCCCCACATAATGTGATTTTTTCCTTTCCTTTTTTTTTTTTAAGAAATTCATGTGGCCATTTGGCATTTGGATACTCTATGTAAATGTAAGCTCGCAACAGAATTCCAGTTCAAAAAATTATAGATTTTTATTATAATTCTGGAAACTATGTAAATATCTACAACTTTATAATCAGTATTTCCTAAATTACTCATGAATTACTAATTGCTCTCTTCAGCTACAATATAAGAAAGTATGTTTAACAAAGAAATACTAAAACCCCAAAGACCATTTGGTTAAAAGTAAATAAATTATTAATTTGCATATCATACCAACAGAAACCATTTTTTCCTTTGGCTTGTTATTTAATTAGGTAAAATTTTCTTCTTTTGATGAATTTGGAACTTACCAGGAAATAGCCTCAAATGCAAAACTATCCTTAGATGTGGCAAGTGTGGGTTCATCTTACAGTGTATATCTCTAAAGAACTTGACTTTAGAGCCAGCCTGCCAAAACTGTCTGTCTTCTGCCCTACCATAGTCATAATCAGTGTAAGGCACTGGGCACACTGCTTAAGCATTCATAAAGCCTTAGTTGTCTCATCTCTACAGAAATATACTCATGGCTCTCTAAAGTCCATTTTAATAAGTTTCATGAACTAGATTTAGAATGCTGACTAAAGGCTTTTATTATATGACAGATGATACTGTGCTCATGTGATGATAGTGTCAAAGATGATCTGGTTAGGTCATAGGAACTGAAATTCTACCACATAACTATGGCTCATTTTAGATTATAAAAGAATTAGTTTTTTTTTCACACTAAGTTAGTGAAATGAAAAATAACTAACTAAAGATTACAGCTAAAGCCACTGTTACTTTGCTGTTGAATATAACAGGATATGGAAAATAGTCTTTTCAATAAAAGTATGCCCGGTGATAGTGGACTGCATTTAATAGTTCAATGACTTCAAGATTCACCAAATTATCTGCTATTACTGAATTTCATGCTAGAAAATTATTAGCTAAGGAAGTTTTTGGAAGGGGGAACAAAATGGAAGGAGTCAGAAGCAAGCTATAGAGCAGAGACTGAAGGAAAGACAATCCAGAGACTGTTCCACCTGGGAATCCTTCCCATATTCAGTCATCAAATCCAAACACTATTGTGGATGCCAGCAAGTTCTGGCTGACAGGAACCTGATGTAGCTGTCTCCTGAGAGGCTCTGATAGTGCCCGACTAATACAGAAGTAGAGATTCACAACCATCCATTGGACTGAGCACAGAGTCCCCAATGAAAGAGCTAGAGAAAGCACCCAAGGAGCTGAAGTGTTTGCAGCCCCATAGGAAGAATAACAATATGAACCAACCAGTACCCCAAGAGCTCCCAGGGTCTAAAACACCAATCAAAGAGTACACATGGGGGAACTCATGGCTCTAGCAGCATATGTATAGCAGAGGATGGCCTAGTCTGTCATCAATGGGAGAACAGGCCCTTGATCTTGTAAAGGTTATATGCCCCAGGGTAGGGGAATGCCAGGGCCATGAAATGGGAAAGGGTAGGTTGGTGAGCAGGGAGGGGGAGGTAAAAGGTTTTGTTTTTTGTTTTTTGGATTTTTTTTTTTGTATTTTTTTTCTTGGAGGAGAAACTGGGAAAGGAAGTATCATTTGAAATGTAAATAAAGTAAATATCTAGAAAAAAGGGGGGAGAAAAAAATTGTCATATTATCATTAAAACATATAATTTTGAGCCCTTGGGTATCATATTTATGAATTTATGATCTCTTCCCTTGTGGAGTATATTGTATGTGTGGAATACAGCCATAAAAAGAAATAATATGCTCCTAATATAAATCTTACAATGATGAAAAGTAAATTATTTATATGATATATGTACACATGCACACACACACAAATGCCATCAAGAAATGGAAAGATTATTTTGTCTGAGTTTTAGTTTTTCAGAGGTGACAACTAATACTTAATGAGGAATTTCAGAAATAAATAGGACAAATGGAAAGATAAAAACATTATTAAATCTGATAGCTTGGTGTAACTACTACACTTATCTCAAGATTTATAAATTTAATGGGAAAACGTACCAAAAATCTCCTTATAAATCAATCTACTAGTTTATGTCCATGTTCTCTCCTCACATTAGACTCATTTTAAATTTGATATGAAAACATTGCTCATCATTAAGAACTCTAAAAGGGAAAAGTTAAAATGTGTTCATCTTGTCTATAAAAGGTCAATTACTGAAAATCATATTGTTGCTCAAAACCTCAACAAAACAAAACTAAAACACAAGTGAGGTAGAAATATATATATGAACATATATATATAATTTTATATATATGTATCATATAATATATGTATAGTACATTATACATTATATAATATTATAATTATTATAATATATAATACATGTAATATAATTGTATGATGAAAGTGGTTTTTCAAGTCAGTTGTAAAAATCAAATTTTTAAATAAACAAGACCTGGCAATTGGGAATATTTTCAGAAATAAAATTTGGATAAGCTACTAATAAAGGAAACGCTATAAATGAAAAAAATAAGTACACAGGAATCATAGAAATTTCCAGAAGGAAAATGGGAAGCTAGACACTTGTGTGATTTGGTAAGGTGCTCCTGAAGAGAACGCCAATAGCTTTTGCTCTAAGATCAAGAATTGACAAATGGGACCTCATAAAGTTGCAAAGCTTCTGTAAGGCAAAAGACACTGTCAATAGGACAAAACGGCAACCAACAAATTGGGACATGATCTTTACCAACCCTATATCTGATAGAGGGCTAATATCCAATATATACAAAGAGCTCAAGAAGTTAGACTCCAGAGAACCAAATAACCCTATTAAATAATGGGTTACAGAGCTAAACAAAGAATTCTCAACTGATGAACACCAAATGGCTGAGAAGCACTTAAAGAAATGTTCAACATCCTTAGTCATCAGGGAAATGCAAATCAAAACAACTCTGAGATACCACCTCACACCAGTCAGACTGGCTGGGATAAAAGCCTCAGGTGACAGCAGATGCTGGAGAGG
>JADRCD010203583.1:0-18176 GCA_019843815.1 Montemys delectorum
GTTTGTGGACACCTACATTCACAGGTACATTCCACATACACACACACACACACACACACACACACACACACACACACATAAATACATGCAATTAAAAAATATACACAGAGAAACAAATTAGGTAACTACTTTAAAGCCTTGGAAAATAAGACAGAGATCCTGGTTTACTCCATGAAAACCACAGAGCAGATGATGGAGCCTGTTGTGAAATCCAGGTATCCTGGCTGATGAGCTATTGCTTGCCTCTCTGACTCCTATGGCTGTTCTTGCAGATTTCAGGAGGGCTTTCTTTGTCCACCCTCAAGTCTGATAGCAAGAATAGTGTTTCTGCTTAGACCTCAGCTTCTCCACTTATGACTTGGCTTCTGCTCATCTCAGCCAGATGCCATGAGAGTGTGCTCTCCCCTGTGAATGCCATTCTGTGTGTCATCGCTCATGTGTTCATAGAGAGTATAAAACACATCACTGCTCCAGTCCTGTAGCAACCATTCCTGATGATTCTGCTTCTCTGGGCCTTGCCATGCTCCAGCTCATGACTCAGGAAATAATGGAAAGAGATAGGAAGGAACAGCATCATTAGGGATGAGCATATCAGTCCATAGGGCACCTGCTGAGATTTCAAGTTTCATATGCCATACGCAAGTGGGCATATGAGTGCATGGGCATGCATGGCAGTGACTGGCATAATTTATCAGTGAAGAGAAAACCATTATTCAAAATGGAACCCAGTCACAGAATGGCAAAAGCTTAGCTTTCCAGCTAGGAGTTATAGTGAGGCTTCGTGGGCTCCTTACATAAGGCCAGCCTTCTCCTGCATTTGGACATCACATCTTATTGTTGTTAGTGCATACAATCTGTTCTTGAATGTAGCTCGAGGAGGGTTAGGGTGGTTACTTTATGTTAGGCTAGAACCCCTGCTTATCCCTGCACAAGATGGGAAACTCAACTTGTCCTCCTTTTCCCAACCCCACCCGCCCAGAGAAAACTCTGGGCTAACACGTCATCACTCCTGTCTCTGAGTTTCCAGCAACCCACCCAAGAGTGCTTGCTCAAGGGGCTCAGTTTTTGACCATGTATGGACATAGTTCCAGTTCTTAGCTGACATGTTGTCCCTCCTCACCTCACCGCTTTAAAACCCCCTTGCTTTAGCCTTGATTCACAACTTCACTGACCTGCACCTGGAGATTGGTGGAGCTACCCGAGAGCTGCCTCCTAAGAAACCTGCCTGACCTGTATCTGACTCACTGGGGGGGTGGGGGTGGGGAAGAAAAAGCCTGTCACATTATGTTGAAGATGCTCATGTGCTGTTTAAGCTCGATGAAAGCAGATTCTGGGAATGTCGAGGACTTTCTTTGTTACATCTAAAAACCTCTGCCTGTGTAATGGGGACAGAGAAATATACCAAGCAGCTAAGAGTATTCAAAACACTGTGTCCTTGAGAACAGCTGGGAAGTCAACTGTTCCCAGTAGAGTTTCTATTGTTCATCCCGTGGTATAAAAATGCCCAAAACAGGAACGGGAATCCAGAAGATCAGTGGAGAGAAAGCTTGCTGTACCTTGCTACTAAGGTTGTAGTCAACCATGCCCCGACAGCTTTCCTGATCTGGGCACAAAATGGAGGATTCCCTTTTCTTAGTGGGCTTCCTCTGCCTGATCCTGGGGAGCCCAATCCACATTCTACTTGGGGGATGTTCCTTAATCCCTGATGAAATTACAGGCTCAACTTCCTGGAATGCTTCCCAATGCAAATAAGCATCTCCAATACCTTACGCCTCAGCCAATGAAATTTCATCTTAAGAAAAATTCCTTCCCACTCCCCAAGGTTCATATATATAGCTCTGGTTCACCCTGAAAGTGTATGAGTACAAGCTAAGAGATATGCACAAGCTAAGATTTTTCTCAGAGAGCTGTTTCATTAAAGATCGGCAGAGAAGTGATTTCTCCCATCCCCGACCCTCACATCCACTGTACCAGGATTGTGAAGAGCCCATTCCCTTACTTTGTCGATCACTTTGCTTCCCTAGCCTCTGCAGAGTGTGATTGTAAGACTCTGACCAGTCTTAACTTACTGGAGACCCCTGAGTGAACAAGGTGGAACTGGGGATCGATGCAAAAGCAAAAGGAATTTTATTGTTCCAGGATGCTGGGGTTGCCCTGCACAGGAAGGAGAGAGAGATCAGCCCGGTGGTCGAGTTTTTATACAGTATTCACAGCAGCAGACATTAGGCACAGTGTGATTGGCAGAACAGTGTGACTTTTAAACTGGTTGGTCTTTAGGGAATGAGGTGGCAAGGACTTCCCTTGCCCTAGGTGGCCAAGGGGTTGGTCCGTAAAGTGTCTAGGTGCTCTGGGCCTCTCCCACCCGCAGGTGGCTGATGGTTGGTTTCCCTGACTCTGCTGTGGTCTGAGGAATATAATTAGCCTCTACCTTCCAGAGGGGAGCAGTGCCTAAGTGCTCCATGACCTTTCTCTTCCAGGAAAGGTGGGTGGGGTGAGTCTGGTGGAATTTTCCATAGGTCCTCTTCATGATAAAATCCTGGTTTGATAACGCTTTGATATCTATTTTTCTAACTTCTATCTGTTATTTTGTTCTTTCACGTTTGCTTGCTGTATGCTTAAGAAATTCACTCATCCCAAACTAAAAATGCAGTTGTCCTAGGTCATTCTGTATAGCACACAGCTGTACTAGCTACGAGCTTCTTGGTGCAATTCATTGACATGGTCTACCACATTATAAGTGGACCCTGGAGCTGGTCTGGAAAAGTGATCAAGGCCAAGAAGAGAAAGTGGGCTGTTTTCTAAGAGGCTCAGCCTTGTGGCACTAGAGCACAGGAGAGGGGGACTCCTGTCAGTGCTGAAGATGGGGGGTGGCTCGCAGCCTGTGGATACTCTCTAGAAACAGAACTCAAAGTGGAGTGGAAGGACCACAGGGGCAGGTGCACAGACCCCTTGTGCTAAGTAGATAGGAGTATGTAAATAAGACGGCTGCTTTGCCTCAGACAATGCATCATTAACTTGCAGAGACTCAATGGTAGAGTGCTTGCCTAATATGTATGAGATTCTGGGCTCAAACTCTACTCACCCACAAGTTAGCCAACACCTTTTCAATTAGCATAATAATGGGCCACCACCTAAGCTTCTGATTGCTTTGAATAAATTGTAACCAGCTTAAATCTTGTTTTCCTATTTGTACAATCCCTAGCTAGTTTTTTTTTGATAATAAAAGCAGAATGATATTTCTTAAAGATTCATTCTCTCTCTCTCTCTCTCTCTCTCTCTCTGTGTGTGTGTGTGTGTGTGTGTATGCATGCGCATGTGCACACCACGTGTACTGCAGAGGGCAAAGGGGATATTGGATCACTTAGAGCTGAGGTTACGGGCAGTTAGGAGCCATCTGATGTGTGTGCTGGGAACTGAACTCCAGTCCTCTTCGAAAGCAGTCCACTTAGCTGCTGAACCATCTCTGGAGCCTTCAGGGTAATTTTTCAAAGAAAAAATTTTATTAGTTCTCTAAGACTCTCACACATAAATGCAAAATGAATTTTGATTATATCTATCCTCTTCCACTTTTCCCCCTAATTCCTCCCAGATTCACCCCATCCCATCCTTCCCAAATTTGTTTCCTATTATTAACTTTGTTTTGTAACCCACCAAGTCCATTTTGTTCTGCCCATGTATTCATGGGTCTCAGGCCATCTTCTGGAGCATAGTTGACTTCCCAGGGGCTACACCCTTAAAGAAAACTGACTTCTCTCTTAACAGCCGCCAGCTGTCAATAGCTCCTCCAGGATGATTCTTCCAGTGCCACTGGTTCACTGGCCATGCATCAGCAGGTAGCAGAACAGTGCTGCAAAAAAGAGCACAGAAAGTGCTTTAGAAGTCACAGGGTGTTTAGTGGCTCCAGGGGTGGGATCTAGGGGAGAAGCAGCAGCCTGGCTCTCTTCCTCTTTCCTCATCACTATCAGACCTTCTGTGCAAAGAGGAGCTTTGCTTCCCAGGACGTGAGTCCCAGCCTTTGCTGTCCTTGGCAGCAAGCAGGTGCTGTGGCCGGTGCTGACTAATTTCCAAGAGTGCCGAGACACTGCTATTTTTCATTTCCACCCTGTTGCCTTGGAGAAAGGTTCCCTACAGTCAACAACAGGAAAAGGCTGTGTCCTTCTAAAACTCTTGGGTGCTGTCATCAGGAAACAGAAGCAGATGCTAGCCAACAAATCAGGTCATACTAACTCTAGTAGTGATTTCCCCCCCCCCCCCCCCCCTGTGTGTGTGTGTGTGTGTGTGTGTGTGTGTGTGTGTGTGCAAGTGGATGTCTGCATGTTCATAAAGAGGTCACAATTTGATGCTGGGTGTCTTCCTCAATCTTTCTCCACCTTGTTTTTTTGAGATGGAGTCTGTCATTGAACCTGAAGGTCACCAGTTGCCTAGGTTGGTTGGCCAGCAAGCTCTGGAGATAACCAGCAAGTTCTGGTTCTCAGCGCTATGTTTATAAGCACGGATGACACACTGACTTCTATGTATCACAGCGATCTGTATTTAGTCCTCGTGCTTGCGGTGTGCTGATTAAGTCATCTCCCCAGCCCTCCAGTCAGTTTCACTCATGAGTTACATCACAGTTCTTGGCATCAAATAATTCACAGCATATGGAAGTGATTCACAAAAGAGGGATCTGTGTGATTGTGTTGATGGAGAGCCAGCTTCACATGGTCACCTGCAGTACTCGAGGAGTTCCATTAATCGTGTAAGGCCCTCTTCTCCCCTCTTCTCCAGTAAAACTAGATCCTTGGCCTTGAGACAGGAAAGGATTTCATTGTCAACCAGTACGAAGCAGAGTTGAGGTCATCAAAGCACATTTAAAGAGTACGTATTTTATTATTATTGTATATGTGCTCTGTGTGTGTGTGTGTGTGTGTGTGTCCCATTTGTGGAGCTGCTGAGACAACTTTTAGGAGTTGTTTATTTTCTCCACTGTGAGTTTTGTCCCAGAGATCAAACTTAGGTCATCAAGCCTTGTGACAAGTTTTTAGTTTTGATATTTATTTATTTATTTATTTATTTATTTATTTATTTATTATTTTTTACATGCTGAGCCATCTTGATAACCTCATATTTCTGGATGTAGTTTTTTTTGTTTTAAACACATGGGCTAGAAAAAAGAAAGAGGGCATTCAGAAGACAGTGAGGATGGGTGTGGGCCTCTCTGAGAGTCACAATTCAGTATCTTTACAACATTTATTTATATATAGGATTTTGTGGGTTTAGAAGCTATATTCTTCTAGCAGTGACTTAGGAATCTAAATGTGATCACAGGTGGTTCATGAGGGGAAGTGACAGGGTTACAGTAGACAAGGGAGACTACAGGGTTACAGTCGACAAGGTGGGTTGTAGGGGCACTCAACAGGATTGCAGGAGGTAAATTGATCTTTAGGAGGACTGACAAGGTTACAGTAGTGAGGTGTACTCTGGGGACTGATGGGCTACAGTAGGTAAGGTATACTTCAGGAGGACTGACAGGGTTCCAGTCCACAAGGTGAATTCTAGGTTTACAGTGGATAGGGTGACCTCTACATGACAGGAATACAGGAAACAGACTATCTCTACTACAAACAAACTACTGATGAACTTGCTTGAGATTCGTGGACAGAATCTGGGAAATGAGTGATGTCCTGCACAACCGAGTTCATGTATACTCAGACCCTAAGCTGGTTCTTTTACACACACACACACACACACACACACACACACACACACACACACACAACTCTGTGTCTGCAAACATCACAGCAAATATAAATTGTGTTGGAATTCGTGCTTCTCAGTTGGCCTGGGTCTTCCACAAGACTCCAGCGAGGGCTCCATGTCCTTGGGTGCCATGTCTTTCCATCTTCCTCCCCTGCCTCTATCTGATCTTACAGTACAGTGATGGATTAATAGAAAAAGAGAGGGGCCTGTGGACCTGCATGGTCAGAAGTGGGCAGAAGGCCAAGGGCAGTGTCACCCCCTTACCCCACACTTGGGCTACTGAATGGGACCTGGGCCTGATGTCACTCTTTGAAGCAACAGGGATCAGTGTGGCTGTGTAGAAGTGGATTGAAGTCTGAGACTCACCTAAAACCAAGGGGCAAAGCTAACTGCCCTTTTATAAACTCCCCTAATCATAAAATAAATCACCTTGATTGTCTACTGATGAACTGCTCTGTTCCTGGAACCATGGGAGCTTCAAAAGTTATTACTGGTTAACAAGAGCCTGTTAAAGTGCTTGAGTGTGAAAAAAAATAATCAAACTACACAAGTGCCAAAAGAGTTGGATCATATAAAAGAGAGGATGCACTCCAAGCAGGCACTATTCATGCTGCTCTATTAACTGGAGGTCTTTAGCAAAACCTCTAGCCTACTGGAATCCTGATCCTTATCAGCTGTCCAGGAAAATAACACCTTTGATGAGCACTAATTGGTGATTATGAGAAATAATCTCTATGGCCTAGAGGATTCCTCCAGGTAGCTTATCATGTTAACTATGTTCCCCTGGGAGGCAGGCTCTTTAAGGGTGAGTGATGTACTTACCTTCAAATGGCACTACTCACTTTTCTTAATTGCTCTTCTTGTTTCTTCAACCTCAGATTCAAGTGGTATTTGAACTGAACTCAAAGAGTGATTTCTATGAAATGCTGGCAGGAGAATAGGAGAGAGAGGGAGGAGAGAGAGAGAGGATGAAGGGAGAGGGAGAGGGGAGGGAGAGGAAGAGGGAGAGGGAGAGAGCAAGCCATCAAGATTAGCATAAGATCAGCTGGAGAGATGGCTTGGCAATTACAAGTGTTCATTGCTTTTGCAGAAGACTAGAGTTCAGTTCTAAGCACCTACATTTGGTCAACTCATAATTGTCTATAAACACCAGTCCCAAAAGATCTGATGCCCTGTTCTGGTCTCCACAGAGGCCTTGGTACTCACTCGGTAGACACACAGACATGCAAACATATATATATATATATATATATATATGTATATGTATATATATACATATATATGTATATATTTATATATATGTATATATGTATATATATGTGTATATGTATATATACGCAAATACATATATATATATACATATATATATTTTGAATAAAAGATTGACATAGGAAAGAAGCCACTTGGCAGAAAGATTAAAAGCCCTACCCTCCCAGAGCTGTATGTAAAGGACAGAACAGGCTTGAGAAAAGTCCCGATATGCAAATGTAGTGGGCAAAGGCTATGTTTCCGACCACAATGGTTCGTGACTCTGAGCCTTAGACCTTTCCCAGCTCTCTGACCTCCTTCATTCTCAGGGTGCCTTTCTCTTCCTTCATAACCTTTCTCAGTTCTACCATTATCCCTGCATCTCTGGTCCCATTCTTTGTTGTTGGGTGCAAGAAGCTGGAAATTTCTAGCAGATACCTTCTGGGCTCTGCATTGTGTAAGACTTTTTCCTGGGCAGATGTGAGATCCCAGATAGTGAGCTGATACAGACCAAACGATTGCATCAGTGTAACTCGGTGAGCTGATGAGTTCACAGACATTATTTATAGGGATTTGAGTGAGAAGCTACTTACAGAAGTATGGGTGACTCAGGTGTCACCAAAAAAGCCTGCTCTAGCTTGAGCAATGACTCAGAAGCCTATATGCAAAGAGTGCTGTGTGACTCCACTGCCCAGGCTCCCTTCAGCCACTCTGCTGGTCAGCTTCCTGACAGCCATCAGTTGCTTGGTCCTTTATAAAAACTGGAGCATGGCTGTAGTGAAACTCCAAGATTCAGCTTTTTCAGACCTGTGAGGTTTGTTTACTTCTGGAGTCTCTCGAGTCTTCCTAGAAGAAGTATTTCATTTTGAGAGAAATGGATCTATACAACTTTGATCTAAAGTATCATGTTAGGACACAAAGGTTACCATCAACTCCAGTCTCACCCACATTCTTCTGCCTTCGTTGATAATTGCAGCATCTTTCCTGGATGAACTGAACAAGGACAAGGCATAAAGAAAACAGGCACTGGAGCCAGGTGCCTGTCTCATTACAGGGATTCACTAGTAAGTGTTAAATGGGTATCGCTGCTCATTTCTACAGTGCTATCTTTCAGGTCCTTCCCACGGTCACCTCTCATGAAGCCTTTGCAGACCACTGTACTTCCACAGGGATCCCTTCTACACTTGGAGCTTTTCACAGGAGTGTGAGGCATGTGAGGCCAGCCGCAGGAGTGTTAGCAACCTAACAGTGGCCTCGATTCCCAAAGAAAAATGACAACCTCCCTTTCCTGCCCCCACCAATTGCCAATAGCTCCTCAGCTATGGTTGGAGACTCATGAGCCCCCCCCCCCCCAGTTTATTCTAGAATGTTGACTGTGTAGATAACCATGGCTGCTGGGTGATCATGAATGCACTGGCCCTGTTGTGTACAAAATGCAGCACCCTCCTCATTCTCTAGCTTGTTTAGTCTTCCCATCCTCTTTCCTGTGATACTCCTCAGCCTTCTGTTTTGGAGCTGATGTAGCTATCCCATGAAGGACTTAGTAAATATTTCTACACGCTTTTACCATTTATCATTCTTTGCATTGTCTGGTGCCCACCGCAAAAAAAAAAAAAAAAAAAAAAAAAAAAAAAAAAAAAAAAAAAAAAATCTCTGATCAATGTTGAAAGCAGCAATAATCCATGGGCCTAAACAAATAATCAGAAGGCAGTTTTGACAACCTGTCCATTTAACAAAACAACAGTAATAGGTTTCTCTAAGTTAGTCTGTAGGAGGTACCATCTAGTTAGGACATGTCGGGGACTCATTGGTGACATAACAGGCTCCCTGGTCTGATCAGGTTTATGAATGTGTGGTGGCCACACCTGTCTGACTTTACTGTGTCTCTCTGTATAACCATGTCTCTCTGTGTTTCTGTCAGTTCTGTTGCTTGAAGAAACAGATCTAAAATGGAAAAGCAATCCTAAGACCACAGCTATGGCTGCCCCTGAGGCAGAGCACAATTCTCCTACACTCATGACTGTGCCTGGCTGCCCACCAACCCTGTGGTGTCCCCACTTGCAGCAGTGATTGTGGTAGCTGTGGACGGAGCCATCAGTTTCCCAGTAATAACCACTGGCTCTCTCTGTTGCAAGGAGCCCCCTCCCCCTGCTGCCTCACATGCTTAAGACCTATGCCATCTTTTGGGGACTCAAACCCTTTTGACCGAATCAGGTTGCCCAGAGAAACCCAAAACTTCTGTCTGTTCTTTCTGTCTATCTCCATATATCTCCACTTGGAGGAAATAATTCCTGGATCCCCACCCCCAGCCCTGCGTGACTGTACCTGGAAAGGAGGAAGTAATTCCCCAGTCCTCCTGGTGTAGGGGTGGGAGCGGGGTACAGCTCCTTCCTCAGTCACAATTTATTTATGTCCCCCTTTCTCTACCATGACTGTATAATTGGAAGACCCCAAACCCTCCATTTTCAGAGAAGCTACAAAGTCCTTATCAGCCTGTTGAAAACTGCTTTAAGGTAAGAGAGCACTGGATTGTTTTCTTCCTCCAAACATGATTGGGAGGATTAAAAGTGGCATGTGGCCGGGTGGTGGTGGCGCACGCCTTTGATCCCAGCACTTGGGAGGCAGAGGCAGGCAGATTTCTGGGTTCGAGGCCAGCCTGGTCTACAGAGTGAGTTCCAGGACAGCCAGGGCTACACAGAGAAAACCCTGTCTCGAAAAACAAAACAAAACAAAACAAAACAAAAGTGGCATGTGGTAGTAATATTTTCATTCCCTGCCTGAGGTTTCTTGCTCTGCCTTTGTTATTGAGTTCCTGGATAAAAACACACAGCCTTTATATTTTTTAATAAGCCTTAAGCAGCTCTAGGGCTTGACAGCTGCCTATCCTGCATGCTGATAGAATCTATTTTCCTACTGATAACCCCGAATTATTACTTACTATGTTTCATCTGAGCTGCTCTTAGCTCCAATAGGGCAGCCCTCAGGGCCGCACTTTCTTGACTCTTAACCCATGGCTGCTTCCCCTTCCTCCATCTCCTGCAAGTTCTTCTTCTCCTCCTGGTCCTCCTTTTCCCCCCTAAGCTCACGAACACTAAACCCCGCCTACGTGTCTTCTGCCCAGCTATTGGCTGTTGGCATCTTTATTTACCAATCAGAATTAACCTGAGGCAGGGTTGCAGGGGCTAAGTGCAGACTCCAGGTCTTGGGGGCCTGCACTGAGCATTACGATAGGCAAAACCTCAGCAGTGGCGTCTAGGAGACCTACAAACTAACTTAAGGTAACTGAGGTCACTCAAGGACCTGATGAATCCCCTGCTGGGTTTCTGGAAAGCTCTGTGAGACAAAGCAGGTATAATAATAATACCCATAATAACCAATGGGCCACTAATGCTCCCTTTGCCATGCAGTCTGCCCAGGCATTAGAAGAAAGCTTCAGAAATTAGAGGGATTTGAAGGGATGAATAGGTCTCAACTTTTGGAAGCTGCTCAGAAAGTTTACAGCGGCAGAGATTTAGCTAAAGATAGACAGGGAAACAAACTCTCCCATGCATCGATCTTTGCCCTTGAGGAAACAGACAAGAAACAAAGTAGGGAAGTAGTCCAGAATCAGGGGTTCAGGGACTCACTAGCATTGTTTGATGGTTCCCTGCGTGCAGATGTTTGAATTTAGACAAAAATATCCACAGAGCACCTTGCTCCTGTGTGTAAGCCTCTTCATAGTTCTCTATGACCACTGAGGAGGAATGTGGACAGCTAGCACCAGGCCTCTTTAGAGGCCCTTTGAGCTCTGGGGTACACAGTCTCAGCCAAGAAGACTCAGCTGTGTAGCCTTCAGGTCACATACCTATGTTACAACCTAGAGGAAGGGAAGCGATCTTGTTCCCACAACCACATTTCAGCCATCCAGCCAATCTCCATTCACGTCGACCTGGATGTTAGCTGCTGCTGTCTATGGATAATGGAATGTGCTGAGATAGCCAAGCCCCTCTGTGCCAGCACTAGGGGGTGAAGTCTTTGTAACTGAAAACTGAGCCTTGAGAAAGGCTCTAGTGTCTGTCTCATCCTTTGCCTCCCAGACTAAGCTGTTCCACTTTTTGTGGATGAGGCCAGAGACATTGCCTAGGGGGTTCTTTTGGAATCCCTGTACCCAGGAAAAAAACCAGTGGACAGATTTGACCTGGTCATGGCTAAATGGTTGGCATTCACAAGGGCCATAGCTGCCATAGCTCTGCTGGCAAATTAATTTTAGGGCACAAACTGTTCCTGACTGCCCCTCACTTTGTGGTGGTGAGCAGCAGGGCATTCCACACTAACAGGCAATTCAACAGAAGCTAAGTTAGCCAGGATACCCTGACCTTGGGTTCCTACAATAGAACTGGGTAAATTTTCAGAGTATTCTCCATCAAGAAGCTAAAGTTCTTGTTAAACCTGAAATGACAGGTTAATAATTCAATAATTCAGCAATAATTCAAGATGGAAGAACCTTTGCACTCTCTTGCCCTGTCACATTAAGACCTGGCTAATGTCTGAAGTCCCCTCAGACCTAGACTGTTTCCAAAATTCTTGAAGTTTCTTAGCTTTTATCACCTGATTTCCACAAACAGGGGTGCCTCTTTTGCAAATCAGGCTTGTTCTGTCAGTTACTGTCTAAGCCCGAGAGACAACTTGGGAAAAGACTGTATCCTCCCTCTCTCCTGCCCTCTGAGATGGCTTCCAAATTGTCTGTGTCCAAGAACACCCCCTCCCCCATGGAATGCCTAAAATCAAACCTCCAAGCTTTTGTTCTTGTCAACCACAAGCTGGCCCCAATATCAACTGAAACATCACCATATCTTTTTATTTTTATTTTTATTTTTTACAAATTCTCACAGACTCAAATCTTATCTTAAACAGCTTCACTAGATGAAATAAATGGCCAGTGGTCTAAGGTGCTATGTGCCTCCAAAACATCCCTATTATTAGACTAAGAAAAACAAAAACAAAACAGAAACTTTTGTTTCATTCAAGACACCCCCCCAAAAAAAAACTAAATAAGGATACCATACCCACTACTCTGTGGTCCTCAGGCCCTGCACCTCTTCTATACCTGTCCACCACTCACTTTTCCAACCTAGATCTCTGGATGCCTTCTTCACTATCCCTTAATACCCCAAGTCTCACATCTTTTCCTCCTTACCACAAACAGGGGTGTCTGTTTAGAAGACCAAACAACTAATGTGGCTACTTTTGCCCCAAAGGACAGCCCCAGCTGTTTTATTCAGGCTGTAAAATGGGACTTGTCCTCCTACAGTATGTGGATGACCTCTTTAATGTAGCCCTTCCTACAAGTCTTGCTTAACACATACCAACTGCCTTTTGTTGTTATTGTTTTGTTTTCTCTATGTAGTCCCAGCCATCCTAGAACTTCCTCTGTAGACCAGGCCAGCTTTTAGCTCAGAGATTTGCCTGCCTCTGCCTCCCAAGTGCTGGAATTAAAGGCATGCAGCATCACTGCCTGGTTCTGTTTGTCTTTTTAACTGTTCTTAACTCATTTACCTTGTATCATTTGAGGTAGGAAAACTCACCTTAAATCCAGTTCACTTGAAGTGGATGGGAAGACCAATCTTAAGTCCAAATCTTTTGAGGTTGGAAGACCCATCCTGAACTTGGCCACACCTTTTCCTGGCAACTGTTATAAAAGACAGAGGAAAAAAAAAAAAAAAAAAAAGCTCTTTGCTTATTTGCCCCTGTTCTCGCTGGCAAGCTCATACCTTCACCGGCATTTAGTGTCTACTTCTTTGGTTTTCTGGTACATACTGGAGACTGTCTATGTCTTCAGCCCTATGGACTGAAAAGCTATTGGGTTCTTGGACTTTCTGTTGGTAACTACTGTTGGACTAGCTGGAGCATGGCCTGTAAGCCATTCTAATAAACCTATATATATAGGATCCTACAAGGTCCTTCCCAGCTACTCTTTCTCTTCCCCCCCTCCTCATAAACAGGGCCCCAACCACAAACCTGCATGAACAATTATTATTGACTATTAAAGAGTAGACTGCTGTCTACTGACCCTAGCTTTTGCCTCCATCATCACCCTGAGGTTAATAACATATCCATCAGAGTCTTTTCTCTGTACACATTCACTTAAGTACCTCATCAGCTAGGATTAGGACCCTCCTAATCCTATTCACTGCAGGAGTTCAGGTCTTCTATATCTACCTCCTGGACCCCAACCTAACCTTCTCACCTTCCCAACCCCTCAATCCTGTATCTTACTACTCACTTACTCAGAAGCACCCTCTCTGCTCACTCTTTACTCACACACTGAAGTTTTCAGATTTCACCCCAATCCCTTCTCCCACATCTGCAACCCCTCCCCACAAAATCCAGACTGGTTCATAGACAGGAGCTCACTCAAGGCACCTCCATTTTGCAGCTGGGCTATGGCATCATCCAGAGCCATTCATGCTCTCCATACCCCTATCTTCTTAACGAAGTTAGACTCCTCCCACTTTGCATGACCTAGCAGCATGCAGAACTCACAGCTCTGACAAGAGCTCTAATCTTTGCAGTGGATAAATATATCAGTATCTATACAGACTCAAATGCACCTATAATATCATCCAACCCAGTATCCTAATACAGAGACAGAGGGATTTCTTACAGTAACAGAAACTTCCATTCTGTGGCCCAAATCCAGAATCTCTTAAATGTTATTGTGTTTCCTATGATAGTCTCTGTTCACCGCTGTGATCACCAAAAGGACAGTTTATTTCCCTCTCCAGCAATCATGTCAACAAGTTTGCCAAGATAGTGGGCCTTACTCATCCCAACCTTACTGATCCCACCTCCAACTCTAAAACCTCCTCACTCATGGCCTATCAGGCCCTCATCCCTAATTCACCCTGTTTCACTGACCAAGGACATCCTCCCTTATTTACACTCTCTATCTCAACCCTCTAAGTTCTACTGCAGGTTTTCCAATGACACTGTCTCCCCCAACCTTCAGAAACTCAGTTTCAGAGGGACTTTCTAATTCCTGTGATAGCTGCAGAAGAACCCACCTCAACTAAAACCGCAGATCCTACCATTTCCCACATGCCACATGAGGGGTCCACATGAGGGGTCTCATGCTCAGCATGTAGTGGCAACTGGACTTTTATACATGTGCCTCCACCTTTTCAGGGTGTATCAAAGTCTTCCCAACTACTAACAAAAGGGCTTCTCCTGTGGCTCACATCTGAACTTACCTCCCCATAGGGCCTCCCATTCTCTCTCCAATCAGACACTGGCTCTAAATGTATATCTAGGTTCACCCAGCAAGCAGTGGCTTTTCTGTAAATTCCCTGGAGATCCCACATACTGTATCACCCCCAATCATCATTCCTCCAATGACAAATTCAAAACATTTCTAACCAAACTTTCTTTTACCAACTATCCACAGGAAAGCCCGATGTTAATGAATATCAGATGAGTCCCAGTGGTGAGGATCAGCTACATCCCAAAATTGATGTCATCTCTTGACAGCAGGAAGCAGTTTAAGAGATGGGACACCACTATTTATGCCTTACCATTGCCCCCTGCCTTTTCTCTCTCTTTATGATAGGGAAAAGAGAGGAATGCTAGCATCAGGTGCATCTGTAGACAGCTAGAAGTTCTCTATAGCCAGCTCCCAGACCCAGTGAAACATGTCATCTCTAGGTGACAGCGCCACTCCTGCATCCATCACCATGGCACCCACTACACACCCCTTTGCGCATGTGTCACATGTGTCCTGGCTCATAAAAGATTCACCCCTCTGATCCAAAGCCCTTCTTCTAATTCTTCTTCTTCTTCTTCTTCTTCTTCTTCTTCTTCTTCTTCTTCTTCTTCTTCTTCTTCTTCTTCTTCTTTTCCTCCTCCTCCTCCTCCTCCTCTTCCTCCTTTTCTTTCTTTCTCTGCTTCTGCGTCTCCTTCTCCATCTCCTTCTCCCTCCCCTCCTCCTCCTTCTTTTTCTTTCTTCTTCTCCTTCACCTTCACCTTCTTCCTCTTCCTCCTCCTCTTCTTTTTTTTCCCTCTCACCCCTTCCACAGAGGCCACCTCTGCCAATAAAATCTCTGATGTGAGACTTGTCACATGGTATGATTTGTCTGGGACAGCACTGCCTATTTTAACACTAACAACATCATAAAACTCAATGAGAAGCTAAGATGGTGTTGTAGACTAAAGAAGGGAAAGAGAGAGGAAGTGCTTTAACTCAGGGACTCTGATGAGATCCACCATTTGCTCTCCAGTGACTTTCTAAGGCAGGACCAGACTGGAGACACAGGCCTCACGAGTCTCAGGGGAGTTGCAAGGCAGCAGGGAAAGGATCCTCTCAGCCTCCAGGTGACAGCAGTGGATCAGCAACACTCTCTGCCCCTTCCCTGCAAGTGGAGAGCCTGCCTCCAGGAAGTGCTTTAACCAGGGACTCTGGTAAGATCTGCCATTTTCTCCCCAGTGACTCTCTAAGGCGGGACAAGCCAGGAGGCACAGGCCTCACGAATCGCAGGGGACTCGCAGGGTGGCAGGGACAGGATCCTCTCAGCTTCCAAGTGACAGCAGTGGATCAGCAACCCTTTCTGCTCCTTCCCTGCAAGTGGAGAGCCTGCCTCCAGGGAGTGCTTTAACCCAGGGACTCACCCATCTGCGCCCCGGATTTACCAGAGGAGAGCTGATCTCCCAGAAGTACTGACACAGGCTTATACACCCACAGAACGAACAAGCTCTAGTCAGAGACAGTAAGAACATCTAACACCAGAGATCAACAGATGGCGAAAGGCAAACACAAGAATCCTACCAACAGAAACCAAGACTACTTGGCTTCATCAGAAACTAGTACTCCCACCACAGCAAGTCCTGGATATCTCCAAACACTGGAAAGGCAAGATTTGGTTCTAAAAATCATATCTCATGGTGGTGCTAGAGGAATTTAAGAAGGACATGAATAACTCCCTTAAAGAAATACAGGAGAACCGGGTGGTAGTGGTGCATGCCTTTAGTCCCAGCACTTGGGAGGCAGAGACAGGCGGATTTCTGTGTTTGAGGCCAGCCTGGTCTACAGAGTGAGTTCCAGGACAGTCAGGACTATACAGAGAAACCATGTCACAAAAAAACAAAAAAACAAAAAAACAAACAAAAAAAAAAAAAAGAAAAGAAAAGAAATAGAAGGGAACACAGGTAAAGACGTACAAGCCCTTAAAGAGGAAACAAACAAACAAACAAAATCCCATAAAGAATTACAGGAGATCACGAGTAAACAAGTAGAAGCCCTTAAAGAGAAACACAAAAATCCCTTAAGGAATTACAGGAAAACACAAACAGGTGAAGGAATTGAGCAAAACCATCCAGGACCTAAAAATGGAAGTAGAAACAATAAAGAAATCACAAAGAGAGATAACTCTGGAGTTAGAAATCTTAGGAAAGAAGTCAGGAAACATAGATGCAAGCATCACCAACAGAATACAAGAGATAGAAGAGAGAATCTCAGGGGCAGAAGACACCATAGAAAACATTGACACAACAGTCAAAGAAAATGCAAAATGCAAAAAGATCCTAACCCAAAAGATCCAGGAAATCCAGGACTCAATGAGAAGACCAAACCTAAGGACACTAGGTATAGAAGAGAGTGAAGACCTCCAACTTAAAGGGCCAGTAAATATCTTCAACAAAATTATAGAAGAAAACTTCCCTAACCTAAACAAAGAGATGCCCATGAACATACAAGAAGCCTATAGAACTCCAAATAGCTTGCACCAGAAAAGAAATTCCTCCCACCACATAATAGTCAAAACAACAAATGCACAAAACAAAGAAAGAATGCTAAAAGCAGTAAGGGAAAAAGGTTAAGTAACATATAGAGGCAGGCCTATCAGAATTACACTAGACTTCTCACCAGAGACTATGAAAGCTAGAAGATCCTGGGCAGATGTCATACAGACCCTAAGAAAACACAAATGTCAGCCCAGACTACTATACCCAGCAAAACTCTCAATCACCATAGATGGAGAAACCAAAGTATTCCATGACAAAACCAAATTCACACAATATATTTCCACAAATCCAGCCCTTCAAAGGGTAATGAATGGAAAACCCCAACACAAAGAGGGGAACTACATCCCTGAAAAAGCAAAAATATAATCTTCCAAAAAAACTAAAAGAAGATAGCCACATGAACGGAATTCCAGCTCTAACTACAAAAATAACAGGAAGCAACAATTGCTTTTCCTTAATATCTATTAATATCAATGGACCCAATTCCCCAGTAAAAAGACATAGACTATCAGATTGGGTACGTAAACAGGACCCAACATTTTGTTGCATACAGGAAATCCACCTCAGTGACAAAGACAGACACTAACTCAGAATAAAAGGCTGGAAAACAATTCTCCAAGCCAATGGTCCCAAGAAAAAAGCCGGAGTAGCCATTCTAATATCAAATAAAATCTATAAAGTGATCAAAAAAGATAAGGAGGGGCACTTCATATTCATCAAAGGTATGACCTACCAAGATTAATTCTCAATTCTGAACCTCTATGCTCCAAATCAAAGGGCATCTACATTCATAAAAGAAACTTTACTAAAGCTTAAAACACACATTACAACACACACAATAGTAGTGGGAGACTTCACCACCCCACTCTCTGCAATGGACAGATCATGGAAACAGAAACTAAACAAGGACACAGTGAGACTAAGAGAAGTTATGAAACAGATGGATTTTATATATATATATAAAACTTTTTATCCTAAAACAAAAGGATATACCTTCTTCTCAGCACCTCATGGTACCTTCTCCAAAACTGACCATATAATTGGTCACAAATCAGGGCTCAACAGATACAAGAAAATTGAAATAATTCCTTGTATCCTATCAGATCACCATGGAATAAGACTGCTCCTCAATAACAACATAAACAATAGAATGCCCACATACACATGGAAGCTTAACAACACTCTACTCAATGATAACTTGGTCAAGAAAGAAATAAAGAAAGAAATTAAAGGCTTTCTAGAGTTTAATGAAAATGAAGCCACAACATACCCAAGCTTATGGGAAACAATGAAAACAGTCCTAAGAGAAAAACTCATAGCTTTAAGTGCCTACAAAAAGAAACTGGAGGGAGCATACACCAGCAATTTGACAGCACACCTGAAGGCGCTAGAACAAAAAGAAGCAAATTCACCCAAGA
>JADRCD010203584.1:0-22168 GCA_019843815.1 Montemys delectorum
GCATCACTTTAACTCTCTTTCATGACTGCTTCCTGTTGTTGTAGTGTGTGTGGCTAATAACAATATACTACACAGCCAGCCATCTGGACAGAACACAGGAGAAGGCTCCTGAGTCCCGTGGCAGGAATCACTTGTAGATACCTCCTTGGCCTCTTTTTGCCCACTATACAGTTGCAAGTTTGTTTGGAGTTTCAGCACAAACAAAGAAAAAAATGTCAAGTACATTGGTGACCTGGAAAACAGGGAACACATCCAATATCAATTAAGGACCTAATCCCCAGACAGTTGGCCACAGGCCTTGTTAATGACCTTAGACAGAGAGTTACATGAAGATGTTGACAGTGGGATTTCTATTTGTGCACCAAAATGTCTAGCACAGCGTCTGAACTATAAGTATTCCGTGTATGTTCGTAAAATGAAGGAACAAATGAGAATAACTATTAGCTTGTTTATGGATAAAAAGCAATTAGGGCTAAATCCTTTCCATTTAGATTACGACTTATCTATAGCTTCAGAATTAGCCAACCATAAGAAATGCCACTGAGACCCATAATACTTTAGAACACAATATTTTAATTGGAAAATAATACAGAAACCAAAACTGCACAAAATAGAACACTCACACACATATTCTTCAGGGTTGTTGTGGATTTTTTTAAAGATAACTTCTCACAGAATTCTAAGAAGAACCCATCTCAAGAGATGCAATTGCTAGTCTGTGGTGGCAGCAGATGCTGGGGAGGATGTAGAGAAAGAGGAACACTCCTCCATTGCTGGTGGGATAGCAAGCTGGTACAATCACTCTGGAAATCAGTCTGGTGGTTCCTCAGAAAACTGGACATAGTACTACCTGAAAACCCAGCTATACCACTCCTGGGCATATACCCAGAAGATGCTCCAACATGTAATAAGGACAAACGCTCCACTATGTTCATAGCAGCCATATTTATAATAGCCAGAAACTGGAAAGAACCCAGATGCCCCTCAACAGAGGAATGGATACAGAAAATGTGGTACATTTACACAATGGAGTACTACTCAGCCATTAAAAACAATGACTTCATGAAATTCGCAGTCAAATGGATGGAACTTGAGAATATCATCCTGAGTGAGGTGACTCAGTCACAAAGGAACAAACATGGTATGTACTCACTGATAAGTGGATATTAGCCCAAAAGTTTGGAATACCTAAGATTCAATTCACAAATCATATGAAGCCTAAGAAGAAAGACCAAAATGTGAATGCTTCAGTGCTTTTTAGAAGGGTGAACAAAATACTCACAGAGGGGAATATAGAGACAAAGTTGTGTACCAGAGACTGAAGAAAAGGCCATTCAGAGACTGCCCCACCGAGGGATCCATCCCATATACAGCCACCAAACCTGGATGTTATTGTGGATGCTGGGAAGCGCTTGCTGATGGGAGCCTGATATGACTGTCTCCTGAGGGGCTCTGCCAGAGCCTGAAAATTACAGAGGAGGAAGCTTGCAGCCAACCATTGGAGTGAGCTCCGGGGTCCCTGATGGAGGAACTGGAGTAGGAACTGAAGGAGCTGAGGGAGTTTGCAGCCCCATGGAGGGAACGACAGTGTCAACAGGCCAGCCCCCGCCCCGAGCTCCCAAGGACTGACCACCAACCAAAGAGTGTATATGGAGGGACCCATGGCGCTAGCCGCATATGTGGCAGAGGATGGCCTTGTTGGTCATCAGTAGGAGGAGAGGCCCTTGGGTCTGAGGGTATTCGATGCCCCAGTGTAGGGTAGTGCCAGGGCGGAGGACGAGGACGGGAGTGGGTAGGTGGGGGAACATTTTCATAGAGGCAGGGGGAGGGGAATGGGATAAGGAGTTTCTGAAGAGAAGACTTGGAAAGGGAAAAACATTTGAAATGTTAAAAAAAAAAAAAAAAAAAAAAAAGAATCCGACAAAGATGCTTACAAGGTAACAGAGGAGATGAAGAAGGAAACACCAGTCTGCCTTCACTAACATGAATGATCCTCGCATGGGCAAGAAACACACATGTGCGCATGCGCACACGCACACGCTTCTCTGTTAAATGTGATCATAAAATGATGTGTAAACAGATTTGTTTCATAAAACAGACGATGGATTAAAGGAAAAGATGCAGAAACACAAAAAGTGTTATGAGAAAACGGACACAGGCAATAGGCCATTAAATATAATCTTAAGCTAGCTGAAGAAAATATTTGATGACTGGAGCAAATCAGACAACCAACACTATGTATAGTATAGAAGATTCTGAGGCGAGAAACAAAGCTGAGAAATGGAAAAAAATACATCTTGTTGAGTCAGGTGAATTCAGTACCGCAATGCATTCTAATAAAAACTTTGAATTTCAACCTCGAAATTACTAACTCCTCAAACTTCAAAACTATGTGAGCAGTGGGAAGAGTAGCTGGGCCTGGAGTTACCTGAACTTAATTGCAGCATTTGAGAGACTGAAAGAGCCAAGAATTCAAGGCCAGCCTGTCCTATAGATAGCAAGGCCATGTCTCAAACAAAGCAAGCCAAAAAGTCACATTGTGGGGGAATAAATAAGTAGCCGACCAAATTTCAGAGTTTCAACCATCAATGCCTGAGGAGACCCGTAGTCAATCCTTACCCGAAACAACAACCAAAGTGGTGGTTGCAGGCCAC
Organism: Montemys delectorum; assembly: GCA_019843815.1. Classification (NCBI taxonomy): domain Eukaryota; kingdom Metazoa; phylum Chordata; class Mammalia; order Rodentia; family Muridae; genus Montemys; species Montemys delectorum. The sequence goes on from JADRCD010203584.1 coordinate 2,655, forward strand.
TTCTTCTCATGTGATTGGCCTTCAGGATATCCTCAGACACAGTGATTTCCTACAGCTTTGCCACTCGGGAATCTTTTCTCAGATTCCAGTGATTTGAGAACTACAGGAAAAGGCAAGATGCTTCATTGCAAGTCCCATAAACTCACCTTGGTGCTGGGTCCAGGGCAGGGGCGGGGGGGGGGGGGGGCCAGGGGGGGGGGGGGGGGGGGGGGGGTGGCAAGGGGAGGGTGCAGGGTGGGGGCGATTCCTGGAGTCAGAGTTTTGGCTGAAGCAGCCCGGCTGCTGGGCGGGGCTTTCCACTACAGGCCTGCAGAGGCTGAGAACTTCTCCTGCCAAACTGGATGCTGCAGACTCAAGAAAGGGGAAGGGTAAGAGTTATGATGGACACCTGTGGAGTCCATCTTGGGCTCAAGGGCTGACTTTAGCATGAATCTGGTTCTGGGAACCTGTGAATGAGTACCAATTCCTGACCCTCCCCTGTTCCATCTTTTACGTGTCTTGTTTGTTCATTGTTCATACATCCTTCAGGAGGATGCAAGCTCCAAGCAGTTTATGTCCGTTCACAAAATGATAGTGAGCCTGCACCCATGCAGTCGGTGGGTGTTGAGCTGTAAATCAAACAATATAAAATGCCAGTTAAGAAAGAATAAGTTCAAGACATCTATTTGCAACGCTCTGAATGTACTTGATAATATATTACAATTTTGAAAGATTCTGAGGTTGCTCTTGACACACAAAAAAATATAGCTATGTGAAGTACTGCACGTTAACCGCCTAGGTGTAACCATTCCACAATATCCATCTCTGCATGTCTATGTGCAAGTTTCGTAACATTATGTTTCACATAGCAAGTCCATTTAACATTTTGTTTAATCTTTATACTGTTGAGTGTCAGTGATTCAGCATTGCCTGTTGAAAGCATGCACTCCACACAGAATTAAATCTTTAACATCGTAAAGGTAATTAAATCTTTAGAAATTATAAAGCTATAAATTTACCAGAAGAATTTAAACCAGGCTATGGAATTATCCTGAATCTCTGTGAGCTTTTTAAGTTTCTGTACCCACCCCACAATAATTTCACAATGCCCTGGGAACCTTGTTTTTCTTTATCAGAGACAAATTGTGATTGTGAGATGAAAAACATTCTATGTGAGCATAGTCTGTTAAAATTTCTCAGGGAAAGAGCTACAAAAGAGCCGTGTTTCATAATGAATTATCCCTAAGATTTCTGTAAGAATTTATCCCCTATTTGAAGTCACAGAATGGCAGGCAAATGGAGGTGGATTTGAGGACTGAACCAGCAGCAAGTCTGGGGTGGTCATGTTTGCATGGAAAAGGAAGGAACAAAAAAACTAACAGGCAGACAGAATTGAATTCACTTGTTAGGAAAGTTTATCAAGTACCCACAAACTAGACTCCTTAAACACTAGAAACTTAGGTCTGGAGGTCTAAGGTCCAGGCCTCTCTCCTTAGTCTTTGAAGGGTCTGATATTGGACACAAGACACCTCAAGACCAAAACTCAGTACAAAGGAGATTGATTTGCCCCAAAGGGACAGAGGACAGGGAATAAGGGACAACAGAGGACAAAGATAGAGGGCAAGGGAGAAGGGGATAAGGACAAGAGAGATGGGTGGGATATTTGCCCTGGAGGACAAAGGACTGCCTCTGGATAGAGAGGAGACAGAGGTGGCGATCAGCAAATGGCAGTTTATAAAGGTAAAAGGGGAACTCCCATGTTAGGGTGAGGGGTTTAGTTTTAATTTTGCATGTTAATTAGGTGACAGGGGTGGGGGTGGGCTTTTGATTGCTGGACTTCAATATTTTGATAGCTGAACCTTGGTAGTCAGCCTCAGGGGGAAGTGGCCAAATAAGGGAACAGATCTTGGTGGCTAGTTGTAGGAATGTAACGTAACAGATTTTAACAAGGCAGAGGAGCTAGAGGAAAGGAAAGGCTTGCCAGAGCCATGTTTGCCATGCTCAGGCCAGCTAGTGCCCCTTCCTTCTTCATGTCTACCTTCACATGGACACTGTTCTGTACACATACGCATAGGAGTATGTCCTCTTACACCTCTAAAAAATAAAGTGGATTGGGATGCACCTATTGACTTTATTTCAGCTTGTTTGTTTACATAATGGCTTTCTTGCAAATACAGTCACATTCTGAGGTCCCAGGATTAAATATGTCAACAAAACAATTCAGAGAGTAAGGACTGATGTGTGTTATAAAAAAGAAAAGGAAGCTAGGGATATGCTTAGTAGGGTGAGGTATGGTGGAGGGAGAAGGAGATGCCTCTGCAGGCCCACACTAAGGCATCCCTTCCCCCTGAGGTACCAGGCACATGACCCACACAACCCAGACACGATGATATGGGATAAAATAGAGTTTATTTAGGGCATGGAGAGGGGAATTGGGAAAGGAATAGAGACAGAGACAGAGAGAGGGGGAGGGGGAGAGAGGGAGGGGGAAAGAGGGGGGGTCGGCCATGAACAAATGGAGAGAGGGAGGAGGGGAATGGGGAAAGAAGGGGCAGAGAGGAAGAAGGTAAAAAAACTAAGAGAGTAAGATAGCAAGAGGATGAGGAAGGAGCAAGCAGCCCCTTTTATAGTGAGTTAGGCATACCTGGCTGTTGCCAGGTAACTGTGGGGCAGAGCCTAGAAGAAATGCTAACAGAGGTGTTACAACCCAGCCCTGGCAATAATTATGCCTTCTCAAACACCTACAAACACCTAATATATTTCAAGAACTTAGCATTCCATCGCTTTAATTTTTAAGGAAAATCTCTTCTCCATAACAGAGATCTAAGGCTTATTACTGTGGCCAGCCAAGCATGGTATTCTGCACAATAGCACACTTGACCTCCTTCCAGCTTCTGTGCTAGACAAGTCACTGAAGTAGACACAAAAAGCATTTCTAATGAAGTATTAGAACCAGACTTCTAAAGCTTTCCAACCACAAACCTCTCAGTGGCAAATAAACGTTGACATTGTGATTTGAGGCACTAAATCCAAGGTCTTAAAAAATAAAAGCTCTGAAGTCAACAGTCATGCTTTTTTCTGTCAGAGAATCTGGTTCCTTTATTTCTTGATATTGGTGGGCTCTGGGCTGTGCCACTATCCACTGGGATTGCAAGCAAGGGTGGTGTCATTTAGTATACACTCCTGTCTCAGACACAAAACTACACACCAAAAAGTCAGTAATCAAGATCAATTTTGTTTTAATATAATATATTTGCTGTAAAAATTAGTGCAATTAGAGCTAAGAAGGTGGTTTGAGAGGTAAGTGCATTTGTAAGCAAGCATAAAGACGTGAGTTCAAATCTCCAGACCCATATAAAGTGATGGTTGATCCATGTGCATTTCTATGGGGCATTTTCTTGATTGGTGATTGATATGGGAGACCCCAGTTCACTGTGAGTGGTGCCATCCCCAGACAGATACTCCTGGATTGTGTCATAAAGCAAGCTGATCAAGTCATGGAGAGCAAGTCAATAAACATCATCCTTCCATGGTCTGTTTCACTTCCTGCCTCAGGTTCTTACCTTGAGATCCTGCTGTGATGTCCCTCACACAGTAGGACATCCCTCTTAAAGTATAAGATGAAATAAACAATTTCCTCTCCCGAATGTGCTTTTGGTCATTGTTCTAACCCAACAGCAGAAAGGAAATTAGGACAGCAGTCTCTACTCTTTATCAAACCTGTACATGTGTCTAGCCATCATACTTTGGCCACTATTTTTATTGTTGTTGCTTCATGTCTACACCATATCCTTGGCTACTTCACCAAAAATCTCAATAATCTTAAATACTACCTACTCACTGGTGATTCTATACTGTGCACTCCTGATTCCTTATTTCCTATTTCCTCTTTACATACAAATCCCAAAACAAAGCCTACTTGATATTCTCATATAGATGCTTAATAGAAATTTTAATTATGACACAACAACATTCCCAGTTTCTTCTAAGCCTGTTTTCTACCTAGCCGAGTCCCGTTCTCAGTACATAGCTTGGTACCCACTTAGTTGCTCAGTCTAGTGAATCCTTGCTCCTTCTCTATTCTCCACATTCTATAATCCACCTACGGGCATGCTATCTCCAGATGTCGTCACAAATGTAACCACACCTCACCATTTCCAAAGTTTCTGCTTTATCCATCCAACTCACACAATCCAAGAACTGAGTTGTGAAAGTTCCCTCTTAGTATGTCTCCTCTCCCACAAGTGCAGCCCACATGTGTGCCACTTTCCTGTGTCTGTTCTGAGGTGAAAATCAAATCACTATGCTGCTCTGCCCTTCTTTCAACTTAGTCTATAAGTCCAGGCTCTTCTCCTGGCACGGAAGGCATTGTATAACCAATCATTGCCTCCCCCTGACCCATCGCTGTCTCTACCCATTAGTTCCTATTCAAATACCACATTTAGGGTGGAGCTTTCCAGATCAGGTGACCTAACCTAGAAACTCCTTCAAAAGTTCTGGTCAGAGACTTTTTTTTTTCAATGGTGATTATAAATCACATCAAGTTATCAATCAGGATTGACCACACAGGCTCCTTTAGTGCTTACCTGAAGAGTGCCAACACACACAAACATACACACACACACACACACACATACACTCATATACACATACACACACACAAACACACATATATACACTCATACACATACATACCTATACACACACACCACTCACATAATACACATACATACACTCATATATACATACACACATTCATATACATACATAAATACATACACTCACATATACACACATACACACATATACACATACATACACATACACACCACTCACACATACCATGCACACACATATACACACATACATTCATATACACACATATAGACATACACTCACATACACACAGACACACACACACACACACACACAGAGGAGGGGTAGAGAGACACACTTATGTCTCCAGAACATCCTTCTTTCTTTCCCTTGAACACACCACGCTCATTTCCACTCCGGGGTTTGGTTTAGCCACCGTTTCTTCTGCCTAGCGTGTTCCTTCTCTTTTTGTCTGTCTGATTTAGGTTAAGTAGCATTATCTCCTCAAAGGAGCCTTCCTCAGTCAGCCTCTGCCCACACTGTTTACTTTGTCTCCTGTTTAGAGGCTCAACTAAAATCCTCTTAGTCATGTATTTGTTCACCAGCTTCCTCCACTACTTGAAGCAGGGGATTTGTGTCTGTTGTTAGTAGTGGTATTTTCTTGAACCTGGAATACAGTCTGCCCATAATCCTACTCAAAATGTACGCACTGGATGAACAATTTGGATGAATTAGTTGATGAAGCCTGACACCTGGGAGTCATAGCTAGGACTCACAGGCTAGATGCAGTGTCTACACAGTGTAGTGGCTATTCCTGGTTGTCAACTTGACTATGTCTGAAATGAATTACAATCCAGAATTAGAAGGCTCACCTGTGGCCCTAATCTGGAGGCTGAGAGATACAAGTTTCTGACCTGAATCTTGGCATGGAGACCTTGAGGAATAGTGGCTACGAATCCCATAGGATTAACATAGAAAGCTCTGTGAGTTCAAGGTCATCCGGGCTTAAAGGTGTGGTGACACACACCTTTAACCTGGGCCACACTTTTTGCTAGAGACCTATATAAGGACATTGGAAGAAGGAAGGCTCTTTCTGCTTCACCTGCTTGCCTTGTGGGACTGAACTAGATCCTTGGACTTCCATTCACAGCTGCTGCCGTGACTGTTGTTGGGAGTTGGACTACAAACTATAAGTCATCAATAAATCCCTTTACTACATAGAGACTACCATAAGTTCTGTGACTCTAGAGAACCCTGACTAAGACACACAGATATTTTCTTCTAAGAACCTACGATCTCCCTAGGAATGTGCCTCCAGGGAACAAAATGTTCCCTGGACCATGACTTTCAAGATCACAAACATTTTCTTCTTGTCTCAGGAGAAACTATCAAACTATTCCTATTCTGTGACAGATCTATATTCATTAGTTCCTATTCAAGCAGCACACAAACACATACATTCACATGCACATGTTTACATACACACACATTCAAGCACACATTCACAGTCACACAGTCACACATACATAGCCACACATACACAGCCACACATGCACATTTATATATACACACAGTAGCACACTCACATTGTAGTACAAACACATACACATAAACACATTCACACACACAGTCACATGCATACATACACTCACAAACACATATATACACACACAGTCACACATTCACACACATACAGGCTCATATACACACAGTCACATACACACACACACACTTACAAACACATACAGTCACATAAAAAATACATTCACACACACAGAATCACATACATGTATGCACTCACAAACACATTCACATGCATACACATAGTCACACACATGCACTTTCACACACAGTCATACACATACACATATACACACACACTCACACATACACTCAAAAAACATACATAGTCACATACATAGTCACACATGTATATTCATATACATGCATAAAACAGTTGCATACACACATATTCTCACACAATCACAAGCACATACAAACACAGTCACATATACACAGTAACATACACACATTCATATACACAGGCACATACATATGTACTCACAAATGCATACACATATACATGCATTCACACACAGTCACATACACACTCACACATACACAGTCATACACACACACTCACATACATACACTCACAAACACATTCACATATAGTCACACACTCATATACACTCACACACCTTCACATACACACACACACACACACACACACACATTTATATACATACACAGTCACTCACACAGAGAGGATTCAGATGTGCATTCAGTTGTAATTCATTGAGAGTTAAAATTCAGTCTTTCTTGAGAGTATCTACTTCTGACTTGAAGGTAACAAAAACAAAAGTTTTCCTGACTTCTGCAGTCAGGGCTGAAATTTATCTTACCCTTGACTATATCTTAGAGCAAGAAATACAAATTAATGGCTCCATAGTTAACGAAAGCACTATTGTGCAATCACCCCAGTTTAAAACTTCCAGATTTCATATAGTAGCATAAGTATCCCAGCAAATACAGCAAAAGATAAACTGCTTTTGCATGGGGCCTGACACATTAACACCTTCCCAGTCTAGGAAACCAGTCTCATGAACATGAGAAAGGACACCACCTCCAATGTGAAATCAAGTTTACAATATTAAGAAAGTATATGAGGTGATAGATTCAGTTGCAGTCATTTCTGAAAAATCTAATCCACTGCAGGGCCATCAGTGGTCTTATTCTGCATATCAAAGATACTAGAAACACTATAGACAGTTTCTGTAGATGCAAATTAGTTCTGCTTGTCTTGTTTCTTTTCTGTGGCTGTAATAAATACTCTGACAAAAGTAACTTAAAGGGGAAGCATTTTTTTTCGTTCACAGTTCATGGTACAGTTCCATCATGGTAGGCAAGTCACTTTGCCTGAATTAGCTGGTCACACCACACCCATCCGTGGTAAGAAAAAGCAATGAGTACACACATGCTAGTGCTCAACTCTTTTTCTCCACCTGTATAAAATCCAGACTGGCATGTCAAGGGAATGATACCACCCATAGTGGGCAGGTCTTCACTGCAGACACAGACAGAAGGAAGGTAGATTCTTGGGCCAGATGCCACATGAATGACTCCTAATCCATTTCTGACAGACTCTTTGCTCCCCTCTGAAATTGTGGGAGCTTGGCTTCACAGTATTCATTGTTCTCAGCATTTTTTTCCATCTAAATCTCCATCAGAATGGCCCATTAAGATGTTTCCAGCATTCAATGATTTTTTTTTCCTTTCTTCAACATTCCGGATATTAATTAGTTCAAATGGCTCATGAAATATTTAGGGTTGCTTTTTCATAGCAATAAGGAGGAAAGGGTTTATTTTACCTCAAAGGCCCAGGTTAGAGTCCATCATGACAAAGAGTTCACAGCAGCAGGAACTTGACACACCTGGTCATATATCCATGGTCAGAAAGAGCAAAGAACATATGCATATTAGCGCTCAGATTTTCCTCTCTACTCATACATTCCAACATCTTCTGCTTAGAATTGTGCTGCTTACAGTGGACAGGCGTTCCCACCTCAATTGACATAATCCCCACACACATACTTATAGGCCCATCTCTAGATGATTACACACATACACACATACATGCATGCACACATGCACGCACACATGCACGCATCAACACACACCACCATCCATCTTACAATTAATCCAAATAAAAATATTTTCCATACTAATTAATCCCTGTTTTCAGTATACTGCTTTTGAAGAGGAAAAGCTGGCAACCTTAATACAAATCTTTAATTTTCTTCACAAGCTCTTCTAAAGGATGAAAATTGAATACAATTCTCCTTAGAACTGTATTAGACTGAGGAAGGCAGTCACAAATTTTCCTTACCTTAATATCTATTTAAAAGAGGAGCTTATGTAACTGTCATTTAGAAGTAAATCAGGGTATAATAACATTATTATCATAATGTTATATGTTAATGATAATATATTGTGTAATGTTCTATTATATCTGAATATAATGTATAATATATGAATATATAATAATCAGGAAATAACAAAAGATTTTAATTAATCAATTATTTCAGGAAAAAGACTAAGTATGTAGGAGAGAACTTTGCCTGCTAAACTGTAATGAACACTTTATCCACATACACATCTGTCTCTCTGTGGATACTTTTTTGATCCATACACCCTTTGTCAGTGAGTACTTCCCAAACGCGCGCAGGTAATTTGGAGAAGAGCTGAAGTCTGAAATCAATATTCAGAAATTGCTGAGCCCGTCCTCTTTCCACAATATCAGTTATATTAAAATATTAATGTAAGTACATACTTTTCCTTGATGGTGCGGCCGTCTGAATGCTTTCTCAAAATTACTTTTTCTGGATGACACACATTTTCTAAAAAGTTCATCTCTTAGAGCCCTTCCAGCTGCTGGGTAAGTGTGGTGCTCGCATAAGTGACACATAGTGAGTTCCCTGAGATACACTCGTTTGCTTTCTATTAGCTTTAACATCATCTACAAATTCCAGGAAATTCAGTGTACTGCTGCAAAGGTGAAGAACATTTCATTCCATATCTAAAATAATTTACCATGCCTTAGCAGCCTCATTCAAACAAGATAAAAGGAAAAGACAAATCCAACAAGGACTTGTAACAATTTCTCCTTATAGAGAGCATCTTCTGCCACACAAGAAAATTTCTTATTCAGTCCTTTCAAGACAACCTGAGTTCCACATAACTGAACATAGTGGTCCCTAAGAAGTAAAGCTTTGTTGTGTAATTCCTAGCTAAAAGTCTGTGTATTTTGTGTTATATTTTAATGGCCAAATAATTGCATATGGTCACAGGGTGTGTTGTAATATTTTGACGTATATTTACAATATAGAAATATCAATTCAGATTCATTAACAATCTAACCCTTCACATGCTTACTATTTATTTACTGTTTTTGAGACAGAGTCTCATATATTCCAGAATGGTCTCAAACTCACTTTGTAGCAAAGGCTAATGAACTCCTGATCCTCCTCCTAAGTTTATTATTTATTTATTTATTTATTTATTTATTTTTGTTTTTGAGACAGGGTCTCAAATATTCCAGGCTAGTCTCAAACTCACTACGTAGCAAAGGCTAATGAACTCCTGATCCTCCTAAGTTTTATTCATCCTATTTATTCATTTATTTACTTGTTTATGTTATTTACATATTTACTTATTTATTGTTTTTGAGACAGGGTCTCAAACATTCCAGGCTGGTCTCAAACTCACTATATAGCAAAGGCTAATGAACTCCTGATCCTCCTATGTTTACTATTTATTTATTTATTTATTTAGGGTCTCCAATACTCCAGGCTGGTCTCAAACTCACTATGTAGCAAAGACTTGTGACCTCCTGATCCTCCTCCCTCTACCTTCTCTGTGCTGGGACTACAGGCATGTACAATTCTGCCAGGCTACTTGATCATATCCTGTTAGAAACACATTTAAATTCTACTTTCAGGAATCCTAGATATCACTTTTACTATAGTCACAATACTGTGATCATTAGAAACAGAAATTACTCATGTCTAAGCAAAACAACTCACTCTATATTGTAAATTTATTGTTTGCAGTACAGAGCTTATGCTAAAAACCACATTTAGATTCTTTACATGGCTTTGGCTAAAGTTCTTTTGGTACAGAGGTGGTACCAGTGCAAGAACCCCAGCAGCTGCCGCTTGATGATTCTCACATGCAGCCTAATGACACTGCCATAATGCCTCTCCCAAGTAAGACGCAGGCCTGGAAACCAGAGTCACAAAGCAAGAAATGTACCACTGTGGCTGTGCACACAGGATGTCCCCATCTAGTGGAAAGAACATAAGCCAAGTGGCATTATGATGTGCATTAGTAAATATTATATTAGCGGCATGCTTGGTGTGTCATGCAGATCTCAAAGGTTTAACAGTTTAGATGGGATCATTTTTGAGGAAGTACTAGAATCGCAGAATGGCTGAATTTACATCTACTATGTGGAGATAACCATTTTGGACGGCAGTAACAAAGCAGATACTGAGATGTGAAGTGTCACAACCAAGTAAAAATAAATTTTAAATAGTTCAGAAAATCTAGAAGAATATGAAGAAATCTCTAAATCTAGGAACTTGAACTCAAGATGAACTTATTGTTTAGACATCATGAATTATGGTAAAGAGTTCAAACTTTTCCTAAAGAGGTGGAATATTGAGGAATTTTATTCAGAAAGTAATACATATTTTTAAAACATCACTCCAAGGCTTGGGGTATATGGCTCAGTCATAGAGTGCTTACTTAGCATACATGAGGTTTAGTCCCCCAAAATATCAAAAAGAAAAAAGTTACCCCAAGAGCAATGTGTGTTGCCTTGGGTTAAGATAGGAAGAGACACAATCGATGAGGAGCAACACACATGATTATATGTGAGAAATACTAAGTGTGCAAACATGACCATTGAGGATAAAGTAAGAAACGGATTCAGAAGTAACACATAACAGTATCTGAGACTGAGTGAACACTAGAAGGAGGAGAAAGATCTAGAATATCTCAAAGCCCAGTAATTGAATGGATAGTATTACAAGTTTAGCAGCATTTATTGGTGTGTCTGTCTGTCTGTCTGTCTGTCTGTCTATGTGTGTGTGTCTGTGTGTGTGTGAGTCTCTGTGTGTGTGTTGCATATGTATGTGATGCAAACGTGAGTGTGCAGAGGGTACCCATGCAGAGACCAGAGTAACATATCTGTTGTCCTTCTTTGTTTCTTTCCTTACTGTCTTAGAACAGACTCTCATTTTGTGCTAGGCTTGTTAGCCAGAGAGCTCTAAGGATGCCTATCTCTGCCCTGTAATGCTGTGGTTATTACTATCCCATAACTCCTCCATCTTGTGAATGTCTATTCTTTCTACTAAAATACAATCTGAAATCCCTAGATTATATCCCCATTTTCCTGAAAATTCTGTAATGAATATTCAAGAGTAGAAACAGCACAATCAATACACACTCCTTGATGAAATTATTACGGTGAACTGGAAGAATGAGGGACCATCTCAAGTCAGTAACTGGCAAATATCTAGCTAATTATAAAATTCATTTGCTGCCCAACTCATGCAACAAAATTCACAACATAAAATACTTTAAAGTTATTCAAAAGGCATTTCAGAATCTTTAAAGACTACTGTGAATAGGAAACATCAGTTGTTAAGTGTTGTGAATGTGTTTAAAATTCTACTTGCTTCAGATGCTCATCTACTAAACTGTATACTAAATAACTTTCTACTTTGCCAAGGTCTAAGAAGAATGTTGGCAGTGAAGCTAATCAAAATCAGAATGACTTTCTTGCAGCAGCAACTCTAGCAATAAATGATTGATAGATAGATAGATAGATAGATAGATAGGTAGATAGATGATAAATACATAGATGATAGATGATAAATAGATACATAGATAGATAATAGATAATAGATGGATGGGTAAATAGATCAATAGTTACATTTCTCTCTGGTAAGTTTCTCATCTGGCACCCTTCTTTCCATGTTCTTTTCCCTAGCATATGACAATTAATATTGATAATATAGACAAGAAACTAGCAATTTAAAAGTTACATATCCATAATTCCAACACTCAGTACATTCCATCCAGGGAAAAGTGAAGAATACAATTTAGAAAGAATGAGCGTAGAGTGGGAAGCCATTAAACACAGTATACGTAGAAGAAAATGTTCTGGTTGTTTATTATACCAAAAAGAGTTGCTCAGAATATCACATCTTTATTTTGTGATACAAAGTATGTTTTTACATTTTGTACAAAAATCATTGAATTATCTTTGAATTCTTCATCTAATAGTTTAAGGGGATATTTATACACTCCAAGGGTCCTACATTTTGTTCTTTACACATAAGAAACATTTTGTATGCAGATAATATGACAGTGAAAATAGAAAATACAATGCAATTTTCCCAGTGAACAAAAAGCAGTAAATAATTTTGAAGAAAAAAATGACAATTTTCTTTAAATAAACATTAAGGAGTAAACACCAACCATTCAAAATATAATGCATAGAAAACCCATAATCATACTGACTTTAACATTGCTTTTGCAGATAATTGAATATATTTAGAAGCTTCAAACAAGTTGCACTAACTACTTCAACCTTGGTCTGAATCCCATGTCATTAAATTGAGAATGGTGACAACTGTATTCTAAAGAAAACTGAGAAATGACAAAAATGATCACTATATACAAGTCCTCATATAGTTTAATGAAAATGTTACTTTCCTATTAAGGCTAATTTTTTAACCTCTTTTCTAAAATAAGTATAAGGTGTATAAGTTATAAGGATAAGATAAAGACCATCTTATCCTTGTAGGATAGGAAATATGATAAGCATAAGAATTATAAGTATAATAAATAATATATATAATAACTATAAGAATGGGCAAAAAGAGCTGCCTTTATAGACATATGGACAGGTAGGCATACACGTGTGCTCAAAAGTGCACATCTGTTGCCTTCCCAGACTCCACTTTGAAAACAAATTATAAAGAATCTTAGAAAATATATTACAAACTAATTATATTTTATATAAAATGCATATTATCTTTAAGATACTTGATGCCAATGAGAAGGTGCATTATTGAAAACTAAATTCCCCATGGAGTACGTAAGATGTTGACAAAGTCTTCATCGCCTGCTACCCCTATGCTCAGGCCCTCATAGTAATCTTCAAATTCACCGTATGAAACCTCATCATACTTGTTGCAGGTGCCTATTAATGTCTCTAGGAGGGATGACTGGATTTCCTCCTCTGTTGAGTGCCCTGTGGGAAGAAGACCAATTTGAAATATTTGCTATAAAAGTTCAGCAAAAGGACAGATGATGATAGAAGGATGCTTATTCATCTTCTGAAATAATTTTGCTAATTTAAAATCGTATGCCAAACTTTCCTCCAATTTATTTAAATATTAACCACAGGTAACTTGTCTCATGATCAGCCTCTCCATTACTATCCCCCTCTTTCATTCTTCCATTGACCTGTTATCGAGCTATTAGTACAAAACATAGGAAAAAGAAAAGATTCATAACAGTAAAAATATTCAAAGATGAAGAGCTTCAGAAAATGGTCAAAGATACCCAAAATAAAATTTAAAAAGTACAACAACAACCAAAAAAGAAAACAGCAGTAATCTATGATCTTTAAAATGACCTTTAAAAATATTCTTTTACATCAGAGAGGAGGACAGATGGCTAGCAATCAAGAATATTTGCTGCTCATCTAGTGAATCTGAGTTTGGCCAACAGTACACACACTTCGTGGCTCACAATGGCCTGTAACTCCAACTGCAACAGTTCTGACACCATCAACTGGCTTCTGTAAGTACCTACAACCCCATACACAGACATTAATATGCATACACATATGTAAAAATAAATTCAAGAAAAACCTGTTGCTGTCATTTAAAAATATACACTGAAAATAGGAAAAAGTGACCCTTTTATTAAAATGAAAGGAGGTTAAATGAAAAGAGATTAGATATTGAGCTATGCAACAATAATACTTTGTGATACTTGAGATTGTTTGTCAAAGAAAAATCTAATCAGGATCTAATGTATATGGAAACAAATTTCAATTAAAGCATTTTTAATTAAATTTATGCTTCAAATAACAAGACTTGTATACCTTCTTAAAATCTCCCACCTAGAAAATACCCATCTCCCATCATCCATGGGAGATTTTCTTTCCTTGCCTTAATACACCAGAAATTGTTATAAAATTAAATATTATATTTTTATCATTACAAAAACTGATTTCAGGATGTGCCACTTCTATTCAACCCATTTTTCTAACAAATTACTTAAGTAAAAGAGAGAGAGAGAATGTTTTCTGCAACTGAAATTAAACTGTGAAGATAAGCATGCAGGAGGCAGAGGCAGAGGAAAGTCACAAGCAGATGGCCATCCTGGTCTAAACAAGATCCTGTCTCAAAAAATAAAGAGAGAGAAGAAGGGAGAAGAGAATGAAGAGGAGGAGAATGAACAAGAAGAAGGAGGAGGAAGATGAGGAGGAGGAATAGTAGACAATTTTTGTCCTGGATATTGCTACGTAAATAGATTGCAATTTGTAATAAAAGACAAAAATAGGGTTTTCTTTGTTATATTAAAAGTATCACCAGATTTTCCCGTTAGCTTTCCTCTTAATTGAGAATGCAAAGCCAAAGTAAGGAATTCCTGAAAAGCACCGAGGTTACCCAACAACACAAGCAAACCTGCTCAGGCAAGCTAACTCCAAAAGAAGAGATGAATGATGCTGAAGTCACCAAAATTTGAAATAGGCAAGATCATTTGCCCTTGTGTTTGGTGTGACTCACTCAACAGAAAGATGTAGAGAATGACATGTCCAGGATGACCTTGTCCTCCTCATGCCCCTGCCTCCAACTCCTAAGCCCTGAGATTACAAGCATGTCCCATGAGCTCATTTATCCACAGCTGGAATTCAAATTCAGCCCCTCCTACACATTAGGCAAGCACTCTACCAACTGAGCCAAGGCCCTGGCACATACAATATTTCTTAATGATAAGAAGGAAAGGTGACTGTAATGTATCTTTGTAAATGTAAAGTATAAAGAATTAAATTTGAGTATCATGTGGTCTGTGAATTGTATCTTGAGTATTCCAAGCTTCTGGCTAATATCCACTTATCAGTGAGTGCATACCATGTGTGTGCTTTTGTGATTGGGTTATCTCACTCAGGATGATATCTTCTAGATCCATGCATTTCCCTAAAATTTCATAAATTTGTTGTTTTTAATAGCTGAGTAGTACTCCATTGTGTAAATGTACCACATATTCTGTATCCATTCCTCTGTTGAGGGACATCTGGGTTGTTTCCAGTTTCTGGCTATTATAAATGAGGTGGCTATGAACATAGTGGAGCATGTGTCCTTATTACATGTTGGAGCATCTTGTGGGTATATGCCCAGGAGTGGTATTGCTGAGTCCTCAGGTAGTACTATGTCCAATATTCTAAGGAACCACACATGAAACTCAAGAAGGAGGAAGACTAATGTGTGGATACTTCGATCCTTCTTAGAAAGGGGAACAAAATACCCATGGAAGGAGTTACAGAGACAAAATGTGCAGCAGATAATGAAGGAATGACAATCCAGAGACTGCCCCACCAGGAGATCCATCCCATATACAATCACCAAACCCAGACACTATTGTGAAGGCCAACAAGTACTTGCTGACAGGAGTCTGATGTAGCTGTCTCCTGAGAGGCTCTGTCAGTGCCAGACAAATACAGAAGTGGATGCTTACAGCCATCCATTGGACTGAGCACAGGGTCCCCAATGACAGAGCTAGAGAAAGGGCCCAAGGAACTGAAGGGGTTTGCAACCCCATAGGAGGAACAATATGAACTAACCAGTACTCCCAGAGTTCCCAGGGACTAAGCCACCAACCAAAGAGTACACATGGTGGGACGAATGGCTCCAGCTACATATGTAGTAGAGGATGGTCTAGTCAGTCATCAATAGGAGGAGAGGCCCTTGGTCCTGTGAAGGCTTTATGCCCCAGTGTAGGGGAATGCCAGGGCGAGGAAGCAGGAAAGGGTGGGTTGGTGAGCAGGGGGAGGGGAATTAGGGGGTTTTTCAGAGGGGAAACCAGGAAAGGGGAGAACATTAGAAATGTAAATAAAGAAAATATCTAATTAAAAAAGGATTAAATTTAAAAATATAAGTCTTCTCCATTTACATATGTAAATAGCAAGAAAAGAGGGTCAGCCATATTCATAAACAAATGCCTAAGTGGGCAGGACATGGAGGTGAATACTCTAATGCCCACACAAGAGGGTGAAACTAGCTAGGAATTTGACCATGATCCAGTGAGGATATAGGCAGCACAAATTGTTTTTTTCTCTTTTGTTTTTTCTTTTTCCATTTTTGGTGAGGGCACAAGAGTGGGAAGGTGTACCTAGGAGGAGCGTGAAGTGAGTGTGAAAAATCAGGGTGCATTGTATGAAATTCCCAAATAGTTAATAAAAATATGATGTTGGGTAAAAAATAATAATGTAAGGCTGGAGGCTCTCAAGGCCAGTCTGGGTTACATGGTGAAATCCTGTCTGAAAATAAAACTATAGAATGTTGAATTAAGTAATGAAAATCTTTTACTTCTGTATTAGTTAATGAAATACAAATTAAGTAGGCTCAGGGAGTTGGACAAAAATAATTCCGCAAAAGAAGGCAGAATAATCTAGTGTAGAACTAGCTACCACTGCAACAGCATTTGGAAGTACCAGTTGATATTTGAAATGTGGATATCCTAGTCATTCTAGGTATTAGTATTATGCCACGGAGTCAGAAGAAAAGGACCCTCAGGAGTCACAGATAAACACACATGTGCTTCATTAGATGTGTAGCAATAGTTAGAAATTAGAAGCCCACCAATAGGAGAATGCCTATGCATATTTTAATTTGTTGATTATTAATGGAATAATATTTGGCAAACAAAAATATGACATCATAATGGAGATTAGCAAATGAATATACAACTATGAAAGTCATGGAGGAAGTGGTTGAAAAATATGTTATGTGATTACAACTTTTACCCTTCTGAAGAAAGTTACAATGAAATTAAGAATGTTTTGGTGGTCAAACACTATGATAAGCTGCATTCATTAATCCTCTACACAGGAACTATAATAAAAAATGAATCTTTAATATTAACTTTTAAAAATTCACTCTGGGAGCATACACCAGCAATTTGACAGCACAACTGAAAGCGCTAGAACAAAAAGAAGCAAATTCACCCAAGAGGAGTCAAAGGCAGGAAATAATCAAACTCAGGGCTGAAATCAACCAAATAGAAACAAAAAGAACTATACAAAGAATCAACCAAACCAGGAGCTGGTTCTTTGAGAAAGTCAACAAAATAGATAAACCCTTAGCCAGACTAACTAGAGGGCACAGAGATAGTTTACTAATTAACAAGATCAGAAATGAAAAAGGAGACATAACAACAGACACTGAGGAAATCCAAAATATCATAAGATACTACTACAAAAGCCTATATTCAACAAAACTAGAAAACCTAGATGAAATGGACAATTTTCTAGACAGATACCAGGTACTAAAGTTAAATCAAGATCAGATCAACAATCTAAACAGTCCCATATCTGCTAATGAAATAGAAACAGTCATTAATAGTTCCCCAACCAAAAAAAGCCCAGGAGTTTTATCAAACCTTCAAAGAAGACCTAATACCAATACTCCTCAAATTATTCAACAAAATAGAAACTGAAGGTACTCTACCCAATTCGTTCTATGAAGCCACAATTATTCTTATACCTAAACCACACAAAGACCTAACGAAGAAAGAAAACTTTAGACCAATTTCCCTTATGAATATCGATGCAAAAATACTCAACAAAATTCTTGCAAATCGAATCAAAGAACACATCAAAACGATCATCCACCATGATCAAGTAGGCTTCATCCCAGGGATGCAAGGATGGTTCAATATACGGAAATCCATCAACGTAATTCACTACATAAACAAACTCAAAGAAAAAAACCATATGGTCATCTCACTAGATGTGGAGAAAGCATTTGACAAAATCCAACATCCCTTCATGATAAAAGTCTTGGAAAGATCAGGAATTCAAGGCCCATACTTGAGTATAGTAAAAGCAATATACAGAAAACCAGTAGCCAACATCAAACTAAATGGAGAAAAACTTGAAGCAATCCCACTAAAATCAGGGACTAGACAAGGCTGCCCACTCTCTCCCTACCTATTCAATATTGTACTTGAAGTCCTAGCCAGAGCAATTAGGCAACAAAAGGATATCAAAGGGATACAAATTGGAAAGGAAGAAGTCAAATTATCATTATTTGCTGATGATATGATAGTATACTTAAGTGACCCCAAAAATTCCACCAGAGAGCTCCTAAACCTGATAAACAACTTCAGCAAAGTAGCTGGATATAAAATTAACTCAAGCAAATCAGTGGCCTTCCCCTACACAAAGGATAAACAGGCAGAGAAAGAAATTAGGGAAATAACACCCTTCACAATAGTTACAAATAATATAAAATACCTTGTTGTAACTCTAACTAAGCAAGTAAAAGATCTGTTTGACAAGAACTTCAAGTCTCTGAAGAAGGAAATTGAAGAAGATCTCAAAAGATGGAAAGATCTCCCATGTTCATGGATTGGCAGGATTAATATAGTAAAAATGGCCATCTTGCCGAAGGCAATCTACAGATTCAATGCAATCTCCATCAAAATTCCAACTCAATTCTTCACAGACTTAGAAAGATCAATTTGCAAATTCATCTGGAACAACAAAAGACCCAGGATAGCCAAAACTATTCTCAACAATAAAGGAACCTCTTGTGGAAGCACAATCCCGGACCTTAAGCTGTACTACAGAGCAATTGTGATTAAAAACAGCATGGTATTGGTACAGTGACAGGCAGGTAGATCAATGGAACAGAATTGAAGACCCAGAAATGAACCCATGCACCTATGGTCACTTGATCTTTGACAAAGGAGCTAAAACCATACAGTGGAAAAAAGACAGCATTTTCAACAGATGGTGCTGGCTCAACTGGCGGTTAACATGTAGAAAAATACAAATCGATCCATTCCTTTCTCCTTGTACAAAGCTCAAGTCCAAATGGATCAAGGACCTCCACATCAAACCAGATACATTGAAACTAATAGAAAATAAACTGTGGAAGAACCTCAAGCAAATAGGCACAGGGGAAAATTTCCTGAAGAGAACGCCAATAGCTTCTGCTCTAAGATCAAGAATTGACAAATGGGACCTCATAAAGTTGCAAAGCTTCTGTAAGGCAAAACAGACTGTCAATAGGACAAAACGGCAACCAACAAATTGGGAAAAGATCTTTACCAATCCTGTATCTGAT
>JADRCD010203585.1:5495-17342 GCA_019843815.1 Montemys delectorum
AGAGAGAGAGAGAGAGAGAGAGAGTTAGTTTCTGGTGCTGGACAGATGGCTCAGTGGTTAAGAGCATTGGTTTCTATTCTAGAGGACCAGGATTTAATTCACAGCATGGCATGATAAGCGTACAGTCATTTGTAAGATCAGTCCTACGGGATCTCATAGCCTCTTCTGTCCTCTGTAGACACAAGGACTGCAAGGAATGCAGATATATATGAAGGTAAACACACACACACACACACACACACACACACACACACACACCACACACACACACACACAAAACCAACCAAATAATAATATTTAAAAAGTGTATCTGGATCTTCTTGTCATGAATAATCCTCTTAGTGCAGACATCTTAGCACTTGATACAAAATGAACCAGCCTAGAGGACATTGTTCTAAGTGGAAAAAAGCTAAAGAAAGATAAATATTGAACAGTATTTTTATATCTAAGAAATCTCATGTTAAGCTTTAGTTACCTACACAACACTTAAAAATTGTTTGCACAGTCATAAAAAGTTTTCCTTTTGAAGCCCAATAGTTTAGGCAACGCTTGGTTGGCACACAGATAGAGCAACAATTAGTTGCTTTTGAACCATAACTAATCCCTAGATATCAAGGCTATGCTCTTTGCCTAGGACACTTACCAGACACTTCTAGATGATTGTCAAAAGGCCTAGTATTTGGGTAAATGTGGATTCTACTGAAATCTGATGAAATAACAATCCTTCAATTAGGAGATTTAGATTGGTTCAAATTTTAGATGGCTCTACCTCAAGAATAGAATCTGAAATGCCCAAGATAACAAGACATTAAGGGATTCAGAACCCGAGAAACTGACACAAGAAACTGATTTTCTTGTTTACTTTTACTGCTATCATCATGTGTTTCTACCTCAGGATTGGTTATGTTTAGCCAAAATCTATACAACTATGGCAGTCTAACCTGATCCAACAGCTTGCAAGTTCTAACCTTTCAAAACCACATTTAAATAAACTATTAATATTCACAATATGAAAAAATGTAACCAGGACATTTTACCCACCTGTACATATTGCACAGCCATAAAATTCTGTCATAGGCATAAGAGCACAATGCACAGTATTTGGGGCATTCTTTGGGTACAAATATGTATTCAATATTGGTATCAATATGATAAATTATTGTATAGAAACTGTATATATGAAATGAATTCAATCTGGGTGTACTTACATGGAAAACTATTCTGATCTAAATTAGATAAAGTGAGCAAAGTCCAGTATTGCATCCGATACTACTCAGCACACATTTTTAGCTCGCACAATTTTAGAAAGTTTATCCAGACAGCCCTTTCTGGGATATAACTTGGGAGGGAGCTGGAACTGTCACAGAATAACCCAGTGGCCCAGAATTCTGCTTGGTAGAATTGCTTGCATGTTTAAAAATGTAAAAATGACCATATATTTACATTGACTAAAGTAAATATAAAGATTTTGTACAATTATGTGAAAATTAGGAAAACCTATTTAATCTTCAAAGTCACTCATTAATATTATTCTGAAAAATGAATTTTTCTCTTCCTTTAAACTCTAGCTTTTGCCTCCAGTAGTTCTGAATTTTTGTACCATAAATATATTTATTATTGATTTTATTGTTTGCCTTTTTATCATTATTGCTCATATTTTTAGTGATTATAATTCTGTGCCTCTCTAATGGATACAGCAATGTTACTAATGAAAACAAATAATCATCACAATGATATTTATTATTTCCTGTCAGTTCACTGGGACTTTTCCACTCCTGATGAACCTTTAATTTGTTTGTTTTGTTTTGGTGTCAGGTGATAAAGTAGTCCCCATTGACCTGAATCATATAGTAATCCTCCTATCTACCTGGTTCATCATTCTAAATGCCTGGGGCTGCTTTTATGTACCCACAGTAGGTTGAGAAACTGTGAGGTGACATTTTGTGGGAGAATTGACTTAAGTTATTAAATTAATCATTTGAAAATATTGTGTACCAGCATTTCTATTCCTGGAGAGCCTTATATACAACATTCACCAGGAGAAAACACAAACATGTACACGATGGTATTACATGTGTTATCCAAAATATGGAAGGAGATGGGATGTCTGCAAGCATTAAATGAATGCAAGTGCTATGGTGGAATCATACAATAAAGAATTTACGTAGAAACTCTAAAATAAGATCACACATAGTTTCATAAAATTGCACCGATACCACTAAGAAATAAAAACTGAATAGAAATGGTAAATGAAAGATAACAGAATAAAAATCTGATTAAACATTTGATGAAACTTTTAAAAACAGGATGTAATGATATGCAAACATTTGTTGGAGACAGCCATCCATTGAACTGAGCACAGAGTCCCCAAGGAAGGAGCTAGAGAAAGAAACCAAGGAGCTGAAGAGGTTTGCAACCCCATAGGAGGAACAACAATATGAACTAACCAGTACCCCCAGAGCTCCCAGAGACTAAACCACCAACCAAAGAGTACACATGGTGGGACTCATGGCTCCAGCTGCATATGTATAGCAGAGCATGGCTTAGTCAGTCATCAATGGGAGGAGAGGCCCTTGATTCTGTTAAAGGCTCTATGCTTCAGTGTAGGGGAAAGCCAAGGCCAGGAAGTGGGTGGGTTGGTGAGCAAGGGGGAAGTGAGAGGGGGGAGAGAATAAGGGATATTTTGAAGGGAAAACCAGGAAAGGGGAGAACATTTAAAAAGTAAATAAAGAAAATATCTAATTTAAAAAAAGATGTTGAAACCATTTTGTGGATATTTTTTGAATGGAAGTGTTAGAATTTGAACCCACTTCCTGAGATGAGAGATGGCTCATGGCTATTCATGTCTTATGCTTCATAATCTAGAAGCATATACCATGAAGATATGTATATTCCTTTATGTATATCAAAATATTACACAGCAAAACATGAGCATGAGCAACATTAGATATCATCACTCACCTTTGTATTTAATGCGTCTATAGACTTTATCTGTTTTAAGATTTAGAAGTTATTTTATAGAGTGATCCAACTTCTACCATCTTAGGTGGGTTTTGCGCATTCGAGCATTATCTATTTTTGTGTGACCATCTGTGTGACTAAGAATGAATTAGTGGCATACGCTACCTGTGTGATTGTTGGGCAGATAGAATATATTTGCTTATAGGTTACATTTCTACAATTGTAATTATGTTTTCAAGAATAAAATATCTCCTAGCAGGAAGCAGTATAGGTGTTGTTGGAAGCTTCATGCTGTGTAATAGAAATGAGGATTACTTTCTTATGGACCATGGTTTCTATGAATAGAATTAACCAGACACCAATTATCACCTCATTGAAAGAATAAGTCACTGTGACATCTACAGCTGAGATCAAACTCATTGCTTTTGCAATGTGAATTAATTAGAACTGGAGAGAGCTATACTGAAGGCCTATGAAGCACTGAAAATATATTTTAAGCCACTCAGGGAAGAAAGAGTGTGTTTCAATTAGTATATAATGTTAATATATAATACTTTTACTTATACAAAACTATATTTTGTAAATATTTAAGGAGACAGTGGAAGAGGCATAAAATTATCTTCCTTTTATTGTGACTATAATCAAAAAGATGCAAAACATTGGTAATTATTTATTAATTTTTACTGGCAACCATACTATACAAAAAGGGTTCACTACAAAGAACATAGCTGTGCAGGTAAATGGAGTAAAATGGTTGGTTTCTTATGATCACTCAAAACCATATCATATAAGTACAGCCACCAGCTTCACATCAGATAAATATGCCCACCGGCCTTACATCAAATAAATGTGCCCACCAGCCTCATATCAGATAAATATGCCCACCAGCCTCTTTGGACACAGCAGTAGGTGTTACCATCTGCTCCCAAATATGCCTGCAACCCTGTAGCTCTTCCATTTTGGCACCAGAATTTATGGGAAGAGCATGATGTCCTAAGATACACTGATTTCTGAAAAATGCCTTGAAAGAGACTCTGTGGTGACACAGAGTTGTATATAAATAGCTGTGCTTGCTTCAACCACTGCTGTGTTGGTAGAAACCACCTCCTCCTTGTATGTTGGGACAGGATGACATGACCCAGGAAACTTAACATCTTGTTGGAATGAGCAGGTAGACATAACATTGTTCCAAAAGATGATCACCACATTTGTCATTTGTTTGTTTGTACCAGAAAATGTAAAGAAGAAAACAGAACATAAATTTGATGACAAAAACAGATGGTTCCACTAGCAGGTAACAGGGAAGATAAAAAGTCCTGAGAAAATTGGTAATCACATTTTGAAGATAATGTTCTCATCCTTGGGACATTTCTAGCCAGGTACATGCTCATCTTTAAAATTAGTTACTGATGATGAGAGGCAGGATTCTGCAGTGAATCAAACTGATGAAATGTTAAATTCCTAAGACTCAGGGATTCTTGAACTCATATTATATTAATCATATTAACACTCAATTATTTCCTTATGTTTATAACCATTTAAAGTTATTAGATTGTGTAATTAGCATTTGTGAATATGATTTCCAATAAATATAGCTATTTACCTTGAAATAAGGTTCACTTTGTTAATTTTTGCTATACATTATTATTTAGAACAATCAAGTCAAAAAATATTCTTAGAATTATAGAATTTTGATGAAGGCAATATAGAATTTGAACAAATTGGCAATTAGAATTGTAACAAGAAGAGGAAATTGGGATCATCAATAACAGTAAAAATAGTATTGGCCAAATCAATAATAAACTTATGGAAGTAATAAAGTATCCATGAGGAAATAGCTGAGCTTCAGGAGGCAAAAATTAATTGCTGGGTAAAAGAATCTGAAAGGTGAGATAGGTATTTACTTCTTATTTTTAAGTAGACTGAATATTAATTACAGACAGATGATGCACTTGAGTGAACAGAAGGATTTTGTTTTCAGCTCTGTGAAACACCTGCACAGATAAGATTACCATCCGCACCTCCCATGAAGTCAAGGAAGGGTATGGAAGGCAACACTAGAGATATTCTCCATGCATAATGAGGCAGCAGGGCAAGGTGTGATGAGAAAAACCAAAGTGCCTTCTCAAGATTGCCATGACTGACATGTATAATACAGGCAAAGCAGCCTATGAATTATCTTTTGTAGCAACTGATTTAAAAAAACAAAAAACCAAAAACAAAACAACAACTCCAAAGCAATAAAACCACGCCATTATCCACAAACAACTTGAAAGCTGCAAAAATTAAAACATGACATGTGCCTATCACTTATACTTTCATCTTCATTGAATTATTCCTAAGAATAATTATTAGCCCGTATGTATTATAAATGGGAATAATATTCTACTTGAAGATTTGGCTTGGGAAGAAACTATACCGTAATTGTACATTGGTCTATACAAAAAAGTTTGATTGCAAACATTCTTGAATACTATCATTATTAAAAGTTTTAAAATTTAAGTTTAAATATAAAATTCTGAGTAAGTGAGACAATGCAGACAATATTTAAGGCTGTGTGATATTTAAAAGGAAAAGTATATACTTACTTTCCAGGGAGTGATTTGACTTAGGTTTTATCATAAGTGATCAAAAATTAAATATCTTTCTGGATATAATACACGGCTAAGTGCAAGTAAACATATAGCATCATATGTAAGTTTTAAAAACTTAACTGGACCTTTAAATAAATACTGGAAATCACATTCGAAATTTGTATTATATTTATTTAGCAAATATCTGGACCAGTGGTCCTAGCCTTCCTAAAGATGCAACCCTTTAATATTGTGCCTCACTCTGTAGTGATGCTAACAACCACAAAATTATTTTTGTTGCTACTTCCTAACTGTAATTTTGCTACAGTTATGAATTGTAAATATCTGTTTTCAGATGGTCTTTTGCAGTTGTGACCCACAAGTTGATAAGTGCTGATCTAGATTATTGATGCTGCTAAATTTGCAATCACCTTTTCTTTTATATTGGCACCCTCATCTCATTCATATATGATAGGGAGAAAGTGGAAATCTTGCTGGATCTGTATTTCCTTTTATTTTATCATCTAAAGTTATTATCAACAAGCAGTGCCTGTGTAGTGTAATGATCTAAACAGAAGAAAATGGGCAAATTGAGCCACTGAACCATAACCATGCTGCTGGAATTGTGACTTCTTCCAAGTCATTCAGAGATCCATGCCAACAGATGAGTGGAGTAGGTGGCTTCCAGCCACTTGGCTTCCCCAGAATCCAAACCAGTTCTGCTCCCACAACCTCATCAACATCAATCAAGGAAGTAACTATTTACCATATTACTGAACCAGGGCTGCAAGACTCACTTTGCCATTATGGTAGTTCATAATACAGATGACGTGGCCCATGGAGAGAGAGATGCATTTACCAATAATAGTCTCTCCTTAAAAATAAACTACAATAATATCAACCAACCAGACCCCCAGAGTTCCCAGGGACTAAACCATCAACCAAAGAGTACACATGGAGAAACCCATATGTAGCAGAGGATGGCTTTGTTGGGCATCAATGGGAGGAGAGGCCCTTGGTCGTATGAAGGCTTGATGCCGCAGTATAGGGGAATGCCATGGTGGGGAGGCAGGAGTGGGTGCGTGGTTAGGGAAGCACCCTCATAGAAGCAGGGAGAAGGGGGGATAGAATAAGGGGTTTCCGGAGGGGAAACCAGGAAGGGGAATAACCATTGAAATGCAGGTAAAGAAAATATCCTATAAAAGAAAATAAAAAAACCCTACAACTGCTTCCTCAGAAGTGATTAACATCCATTTGATAAAGATTAGTTTTTCTTCCCTTAAAAACTGAAGCAGAAACCATAGTAGAAGGCTTCCTTCACATGGCTTGCTCAACCTATGTATTTGTTTGTTTGTTTGTTTGTTTTTTCCCAAGACAGGGTTTCTTCTGTGTAGCCTTGGCTATTCTGGAAATCACCATGTGGAGCAGGCCGGCCTGGATTTCAGAGATCCTCATGCCTCTGTCTCCCAAGGCATATGCCACCACCACTGCCTAAATAAATATTCTTAGAAAATTAAACTGGTCAATGGAGATTTCCTTCTGTTCTCAATATTGGGGTATGACACAAAAGGACAAGAGGACACGCCAAAACAAGAACAAACAGAAAGGTGTGAAGTGCTCATTTGAATATCTTGTCATTATTGTAGTTACCTTTTCACAAACCACAAGAAACTTAAGAAGAAGGAAGACCAAAAGGTGGACATTTCATTCCTTCTTAAAAAGGGGAATCAAATACCCACAGAAGGAGTGGCAGAGATTAACTATGGAGCAGAGACTGAAGGAAGGACAAGCATATAGCTATCTCCTAAGAGGCTCTGACAATACCTGACTAATACAGATGTAGAGGCTCACAGCCATTCATTGAACTGAGTACACGGTCCCCAATGAAGGAGTTAGAGAAAGGTTCTATGGAGCTGAAGGGTTTGCAGCCCCTTAGGACGAACAACAATTACTAACTAGTACCCTCAGAGCTCCCAGGGACCCAACTACCAATCAAGGACTATACAGGGTGAGACTGAATGTTCTGGCAGCATGTGTATAGTAGAGAATCGCAAATTTGATCGTCAATAGGAGGAAACGACCTTGTGAAGGTTTTGTGCCCCAATGTAGGGGAATGCCAGGGCCAATAAGTGGGAGACGTGGGGTGGCAGGCATGCGGAGGGGGGAAGCAAAAGGGGTTTGTTCTTGTTTTTGTTTGTTTGTTTGTTTTTTTGAGGGGAACCTGGGAAAGGAAAAATTTACATCTAAATAAAGAAAATATCTAATAAAAATAAATTAAAAAATAATAAAAAAAAGAAAATGAACACTTTTGTTTTCCTTCAGCTGATTTGATCACACAATACTTGGCACTGACCCTCATTTGTCTTTTTTCTTTAAACCCTCATGCTTAATTCTATATTAAAATTATCCTTAATGAACTCTCCAACTCTAGTTCAAACTATGTAGTTCAGAAACTTATTTTCGCATCAAAGCCACAGGTCCTTGTTTGGGTTGAATTAAGGTCACTAAAATATGAAGAGAACTCCTCAGACTGAAGAGGGACAGCAGAATACTTTATGAATGTTCTCAAACCAAATAAATAGCTTTAGAAAACACCCATTCAGTGGTTATTTGAATTAGAATAGGATGATCTTTGTAACATATGATGAGTGAAAGAAATAGTGAATAATATCTAATGAATATTATTGGGAATGATTATGTAAGTTCAATGTAAATATCTTACTTTGAAGAAAGTAATTAGCATCAATAGTTCATCGCATAATTGTTGAAAAATGACATGGATTAAAGCACTTTTCCTTTTCCTTTAGCAATTCTCTTTCTACTGAAAATATAATGGAATTGAAGATGTGCCCCCTTCTAATGCTGGAGAAATCTCTGCCCTCCATAGTGATGAATCCCTCTGCTTTCCCTAGAGAAGAAACCCTGTTCCCTACATAGAGAGGAATCCTTCTGATCACTACAGTGATGAACCCCTCTGTTATCCATAGACATGAAATGATGGCTCACCATAAATTGAAACCCCTCTGCTCTCCATACTGGTGACCCCTCTGCTCTTCATGTAGAGGTATCTCTCTGCTCTCCATTTTGGTATAACCCCCCAAACCTAAAACAGGGTCAAAGGTAAGTCTCATTTCCATTTTCCATTGATATTGTCCAACAAAATAACAACAGAAAAGTGCAGTAGGAACTTCAACGGGCAGCATCAGGCTGTGCCCATATGAAGAAGGAGCAGGGTGCTTCTTTACCCTCACCTCACTGTCGTGAAATGCTCTTTTGTCCACTTATTTGGTCACCACCTACTTCATTCTTCAGTTCCACAGTAAGTGCCAAGCTTTTTCCTCAGCATTTGAAACAAATGAGTTTGATGTATTCACGAATTTCAACAACCCAAAATGGCTGTGATTCCAGCAAACTGCTTGCTAGTGTCCAGGATGATGGTTGTACAGTGAGACAAAAAGGACACGAGGGAATGTGTCAGACACAAAACAAAGTCAAACATTTGTTCAACATTGTTAGAAGAGACAATTCATTGCCCAGTGTCTCAATGTACATGCTCACTTTTTCTTTGTTTATCCAAGGGTAGCAACTATTACCTTTTTCCAGTCATGGAATTACATGGATAAAAGATGCTCTAGTGGTGATATATTTAGACTTTCATAGTTTAGTGAATAAGGAAGCATGAAGGCAGTGCATGGTCACCCAGCTTTTGCCTGTGCCTCACCTACCTCCAAAGTTCTGCTTTCACCCAGCACTGCTTCTCTGGACTCTGCCTGGACTCTGGGTAACTTGCTACAATTATTCCTTGCTTATTCTTTACCATGCAGATTCTGAGCTAGCAGAGCAATCTTATCTTTTCCTCAATGGGTCCTTAATGACTATAGTTAATAAAACAGAGCAAATTCAATTGAATACAATGCTCCAAAGATGTTCTGTCTTTTAAATTTTCTGCTGATCTTAACTAAAAACACATTTATATCAGCTCTCAGACTCAGCATATTGTGCTCTTCATTCTGGGTGACTCCATAAATTGTAATTACCATCATTTGTGTCTCTCACAAGATTATAGGTGACTGAGTACTTCATCAAGTAAGGCCAGAATTTCCCAAGGTAAAAAAAGCAAAAAATCTGTATAATGACCTAGGAGACTGGATTGAACACACTGAAAGGAAGAGCTGAAACATTGCGGAGATTATCCGTTTAGCTTTCAAATAATTCAACTACTGTGAAACTGATGTGGCTCTGCTAAAGTGTCAGTACCATTTTGAGACTCACTTTTTCTCAAAAATGTATTTATCTTATTAGTTTATGTGTATGAATGTTCTGCCTGTATGCATGCATATGGACCTATGTGTGCCTGGTGCCTAAAGAAGTCAGAAGAGGGCATTGGCTCTTCTGGGACTGGGGTTTCAAATAGTTGTGAGCTGCCTTATGGGTGCTGGTAATCAGATGTGGGTCTTCTGCATGACCTAAAGATACTTTTTACTGGGCTATTAACTCTCTAGTCCAGGTTTAAAATGTTATCTTTCTGAGTTATTGCATCTGACATTTATAATGATAAAAACCAGGATTGATACCATTCCCCTCGGCTCCTGGCTGTTATACGATGTTGGGGAGAATTGGAGCATGTAGGTTCCTAAGGCATAATACTGTGGTCCAGGAAGTTCTTCAGGTTATTGTACTTTTCATTCAGACATCATCCTCAGAGTTAGACCTGTAGCTATGACTGACAAAATTTTGAAGTTTTGAGAATAATTATTGTAACCAAATAATTAAATCAGAAGCTTCATCATCTAGTAGATATTAGTGCTATGGAGAATCAGACATATTACTTAATCTACACTTATTGTTATGAGGCCATCACTGGTATATTGCATTTCCCAGCCATATTTGAGGAGTCATGACTGTATAGAATAATATCGATAACTAACAGTAATAGATACAAACTACCTGGTATGCTTTAGAAAGCTTTCTACTTTACAAGTCTCAATTTGTCTAAAATGTTTAGCACCTAGGAAAGTTTTCATTCTCATCTTGAAATTACAAAGTGTCACTAAATAATTTGCCTAAACTCACAACAAGTTAGTGGAAGATAGTCTAACCTTAGGCAAGCTGCTTCTGGAGTTCTAGTGGTTCCACCTCTGTACCACAGAAAGCAGATAGTGACCACTCATTCACATTAGTTCTTGGCTGCATTTTACGTATTGAAAGTTGACCAGTAATACTGTAACTTTAGTAAAGCCATCATTTGACATTAGTACTTTAGAAACAGGAATTGTACACTGGCTGGCTGGTTGTCCAAAGGCCATTTAAATAGTCCAATATATAGTAGCTATTTCTTCCTAATTTCCTCTAAATATTTTGCTTACCTATCTCCATGTTTCAGAATTGTTATGATGCATTTTTATTTTTAAAATATTTTAGCACAAATAGCATGACTTCTCCCCTCACCTTCCCACTCTATGTACTGGTTTGAGTTGGAGATCAGTTGGTTTGATTGGATACATTTCAGGGGTAGTAGTATTTGAAGACCTCTAATCAGAATTATACTTTCTAAAGTTATACATGACAGCCAGAGTCTCTAATACTCTTATATAGGCTAACACCAGAGGCTAGAGTGATCAGCTTAGTAGATTTAGAAATTAATTTTCAATAGATATGAGAAGTGTAAGGATTGTTTTGATTTCCTGCCTGCACAAGAATGAGATGTAAGGTTGCAGAAATCAGCTGTCTGCATTCTTTGGCAGCAGTTCTGAGATGTGACTTTGAAACAGTACCATCTATGTACAGCAGCTAAGCATGATGGTCACTATGCTGAATCCATATGCTAGCACATTATTGACAGTTGTCTTAAGTGAATTTTCATCCTGGAGTGGTTGAAATATTAAAGAAGGTCAGATGCTTGTTTATCAATAAATGTTTTAGATACTATGACTCCTTTTTTTTTTCTTTCGATACAGAGTTTTTCTGTATAGCCCTGGCTGTCCTGGAACTCACTCTGTAGACCAGGCTGGCCTCCAACTCAGAAATCTGCCTGCCTCTGCCTCCCAAGTGCTGGAATTAAAGGCATGTGCCACCCCTGCCCAGCAACTCCTTTACATGTATCTGGAATGATATGGTTACAGGAAGAGACTTAAAACTCTTATCTGCCTCTACTGTGTGATCTTGTATTTTTCATAAAGGAAACTACCTACAGCAAATAAGCAATTGCCTAGATAAGTCAGTAAAAGTCTATGTATGCATGCATGTGTGGGTCCATCCAGATATGTACCCAAAAATACACACACACACACACACACACACACACACACACACA
>JADRCD010203588.1:0-39009 GCA_019843815.1 Montemys delectorum
AGTTAGGGGATACCATCCAGGAGGCTAGCTTCCTTTGAAGCTGTACACTTCTGATCAGTGTCCAAACTTTTGGGCTTGTCACAAGACTTCACTGGAGTGGGCGTGGCAGGATGATATTTTAGACATCTTCAAAGAACTCTATTAGGAATTTTAACACTGTAAATAATTTTACTGACATTGTTATATTAACTGAAAAAAAAAAGCCATACCTACAATGGAGTGTCACAGTTGAGTGTCACTACACATAATTCAGAAGACACTTCATGCCATGTGAATATAAATATTAATGTTTTATTTTTCTCATTACTACTTCTTGTAGTTATATATACAATGGTTTTTTATACTTTGTACAAAGATAGCTCTGACTTACCTGAACCTGTCTTGATTCCCATGCTATAATACACAGTAAAAAAGTTGGCATCTGGTGACAATCTCTTTGAATTATATATCCAAGATAGTCTGCCTTCCTTCAGTTCTCAGGGTTTTACTATATTTTTATACTCCACAGTCAAATTTTATTGTAATTCAGGTGCTTCAAAATGAAGTTTTAATTTTGGAACATGTTCATACAATGTAACTGTGACCAACATGATCTTGCCATTCATAATAATGAAGCCTTACTAGTCTTTTAGATTTCTTCTAATATTAGGTTCCTCTTACCTGGAAAACCTGCCAATAATATCTAGGGGAGCCACCTTGCCATATCTCTACCATTATAATGTACTGGCCCTCAATAATGTCCTCTTTTTAAAGTCACTGATGGATTTGAGAAATTGATATTTGACAAGTTTAATGCACATAAGAGAAGATACTTGTTGTGTGACTTTCACAGAATGGTGGAATCTTAAGAATAATTGGAACTCATTGTCCAAGACGATTCTGTGTCATTTGTTTAACTAACACCGACTATGAAGATAAATGTCTGTGCTATGTTTTAAAAGGAATCAGTACTCAAACTTTCCGTACTCACTGAACAAATATTTACCAATACTGGTCATTGCCAGATACTATTGGGCATTATTTCCTTCCACTGTCCTTAAAGCTGAGAGAATTTCTCAAGTCGGAGAGTACCCAGGCTAAGAAGCAAATCCTCCTTTAAATACCAAAAATGAGGGGAAATGCACTAGATAACTTCATTATCTTCAGTTGAATATTTAATGTGATCTTGTGTATATATATGTTAGTCTTTGCAAAACAGGCTCAAAAAGCACATTCAAAGCAGGATGTCCGGGCAACCTGACATTTGGCAGCCTCAGTAAAGCCAGTCCTGACAGCACACTCCTTCTTTTAGCATCTTTATCTTCTCTTTTTCAGTGCATGCATGCTGCAGGATGCATTTTTAATGACCCGACTGCTTCAGGAGTGTAGAGATATATTATTGTGTTACTTTGAGAGTTTGGCTTCAGGAAGCACCAGCTACCTCTGTTCTTGGGAGTTACTTCACCTCAGACCTCATGTATTGCAGGTAGGGAGCTGGAGGAAGCATAATTCTTACTACAGCAATTCTCAGTAAATTGTTCTGCTAAATAGAAATATATTACCTGAAGGCTGCAAAAGCAATGATAAACCTGACCCTTCAGCTCTGTCTTTAAAGGTCATTTTGGTTAAATGTAGACAAATTGTGGTACAAAGTACATTTGCTTGCTGTTTCCCATTTATACCTCCCCTCACACTTCATTATGCTAATGTAATGACTTATTTGACAGAGCAGTTTCATCCATAATCTTGGAAATATATAATGGATTTAATTTTCAAGGTTATATTTTCAGAAAACTATTAATGTCCCTTTCAAAGTCATTGAGACTGAGTTATGTTTCAGCAAAATATTAAGTACATTAAAGGTCCCCCTCAGATCCAGTAAAAGCCAATCAGCCAATCCAGCTACAATTATTTAACAGCTTTGATCCCTACATTGTTAAACTTATTATGAATTAGCCATGCTCACCATTATTTTGAAAAATTAAACTCTCTACTCTACTCAAATATCATCAGATACTGTCACAAAATGCCTGTTTTTTTTTATTTTAAAGTGTCACAGACTTCTTTATTTTGAAATGTTCATTAGCTAATGATCTTTAAATATTCTAGAAATATTCTTATGTGACCTCAACAAGATTATTTCTTGTAATAGAATTTTTCCATTGAAATAAAACATTTGCTTATAACAACAATTTTCCCTTTGAGGTGGAAGTAAACAGAGTCTTCTAAATTTATGTAGACAATATTAAAATAACTACTAGTCCTAGATCATAGTAATAACCAATGGGCCTTGTAATTAAGTGCTAAATCTCTCTTATCTAGGGATGAGATATATATATCAATAATCTGGCCAACAGCTCAATACAGGACACATGTCACCTGGTAGAAATATCTGCTCCCCATCGTGAGAAGTGTTTCAGACTTGCTCAGGGATCTTAAAAACAGTGAGACCAACTTCTTTTCATGTGAGCATTTAGGTTGCTCTTGTGGTTCTGTTGCATATCGTAGGAAACAGAGTACTCAGAATGTGACAAACTCAGTGTATGTTTGTGTGTGTGTGTGTGTGTGTGTGTGTGAGAGAGAGAGAGAGAGAGAGAGAGACAGAGAGACAGAGAGACAGAGAGAGACAAAGAGAGACAGAGAGAAGGAGAGAGACATAAACACAGAGAGATAGACACAGAGAGACATAGACACAGTCACAAAGAATAGTAGTGTGCAAATATTTGTTAGAGCTCATTAGCATGTTATAACATTTTTGACACTTTATAGATCCTGAGACTCTTGTCAGTATTTGGGTGTGTGTGAGGGGGTAAAAAATGGTGACACAACTCCCTATTGTCATCTGGAATAGTTCCTGTAGAGTTTAAGGGCTGAGACTGAGACCAAAAGGCAGCCTACACCTTCAATACTGACAAGAATCTCAGGACTAGCTAGTTTATAATGCAGAGTTGGAGACTTTATTAAAGATATTTTAGAGGTGGCTTGAGCATAAAAGTTAGGAGAAAGTAGGAACCCATAAGAAAATAAAGCATCCAAGAATGTGAGTTTAACTACTCGAGGAAGAGTACAGAATATTGACTTTGCAATAGACATATATTGGATCTGGTAGGGTTTGATGCTATGTCTAACTGAATGCTTCTTCAGTAATATTGACAGGGTTGATAAGTAAAGATATAACCTCAAAGGAATTCAGAACTTCTCACCAGAGTAGCCTATCAGAGCCATCTCAGCAGCCCATTATTGCTACTTTAACATGAAATATGTATGTGTGGATGAAATACAAACTCTGTGTCAGCTGCCTTTCCAGAAAATGTCAGTGGTGTGGAAGCCTTACTTCAAGGACATAGGACACTCCTTTTGCTTTCTCATGTCTCCCCAATGTCCATGTCATCTTCCATTCAAATCACATTAACTTTCAAAGGTGGATATTAGTTGTGGCAAAATTCCACACATTGGAAGGAACACATTAAAGCCAGGAGGCTAAAAATTTATACATGAAAAAACTGTAGAAGAATTAATCAATTGGATATTCTGTATGATTAGAAAATCAACCTTAAAGAAAGCAAGAAGATGGGCTGGGGATAAGAAGGCCAAGCCAGTGCGAGAAGGGAAGGAGAACAAACAGTATACACAGTCAATGTAATTTTCAAAACAAAATAAGTGAGTAAAGTTGTAGAAAGGCCCTCTTGTGCAATGTATGAAAGTGTCACCTATCAATAAAAATTCTATGGCCAATCTGCTGAGGCAGGATTAGAAGGTAGGACATCTTGGAGGAAGTGGGAGAGATGAGGGAAAGAGAGAGGATTCTAGGAAACAGTCAAATGGGAGAAATTTTCCTGGATACATAAGAAAATGGTCACATGAATCTAAGGACTAGGCAGCCAGCCATGTAGCATGAATTAGAATAGAATAAATGGAATAACTAAGTTAGGAGCTAGTTGAGGAACAAGCCCAAACTGATGGCCTAAGAATTCATTTATATTACAAATGGTGCCTTGAACCTGAGGCTAGAATCTAGGCTTAGAGCCTGAGAAGCCACTGAGAAGGATGATTTGACATGCTGCTCTGTGAGCTGAGCAAGCCACTAGCCAAACTGGTTCAGTGCGACTTACTGGAGTTGACCAGCAGTCTCTAGCCCATGCTCAGGCACTCATGGTGGGTGGAGACCACAGTTTTCAGGTCCAGCCACTGCAGCTGAACAGTGGAAAAAAGCTCCCATCATTGTTATGTTCAATAATAATTATAATTTTGTATATCCTCTTTAGAGAAATCAGAATAAAACAGACTTAGGGAAAGAAAAGACTGAAAGATTGGAGGCCAGACTGGAGGCCTTTGAACTGAGGTTAGAGAATTCATTAAATCGGAGTAAAGAATCTTCAAAAGAGTCTAACCTGGGACCTAAAGCAACAGAAGAAAAGGTAGTTCCAAGTGAGAAGAATCCAAAAGTGCTTGAGGAAATAGAATGGCAGTTTATAGAGATTCAACATTCTGAAATAAGAATTTACTTTCTGGTTAATGATGCTTCCTCGGGGGAAAATAAAAGTCATACAATAGGTTATTTGTTTCATTTTTGTAGGGTTCGGAGAATTAAGGTAGGTACACATATTGATAGACCATACTACTGATACATATTTAGAATTCCAATGGGGTTGGAAGTTTTGAAAAGTACTGAAAAGGCTGATTCTGAGACTGCACATTTATTAGAGATGGCGGCTTTCTTAGGGATGCCTTTACAGATTGAAGATGATAATGGCTCAAGATATGCATCCACTAAACTGCAATGTTTTTAGGCAGTGTGGCATAGAACATATTGCTGATATATCTTATAGTCATACAGGCCAAGCAATTATGGAAAGATCTAACAGAAATTTAAAACAAATGCTCATAGAACAGAGGAGTATAGACAATCTCCCAAAGACAGATTGAATAATACTTTATTGACTTTAAACCTTTTAAATGTCAAAGATATAAATGACATAACTGAATGAATACATTGGATTAAAGAAAAAACTACTGAAATAAGTCATCTAATATTGAGTATATCTAAATTCAGAATGGAAAGAAGGAAATCTGCTACCCAAAGTGAGAGATTTTTGTATTTGTTTCCACAGGAAAAGAAAAGGTATTCATTCATTCCAAACTTATAAACACCAGATTTGACGAGAGGAGAGCCCATGAAGATCCTGGCTGCAAACAGAAAGAAATCATGAGGACCAACAAAAGAGGTAATGTCCATTACAGATGCCCCTACATGGGTCCAGCTCT
Organism: Montemys delectorum; assembly: GCA_019843815.1. Classification (NCBI taxonomy): domain Eukaryota; kingdom Metazoa; phylum Chordata; class Mammalia; order Rodentia; family Muridae; genus Montemys; species Montemys delectorum. The sequence goes on from JADRCD010203588.1 coordinate 5,245, forward strand.
GAGAATGGCTGAGACCTGAAATGTCTCCAGCCAGGACTTCAGTTACGCATAGCAAATAAATCCTGCTGGCTACAGAATCCTCAAGACTTAGCATGCCATCCTTCCACACGACATAGAGAGAAATGTATATTACAGTTTGGTTATGCAATTCAAACTAACTTATAAATAAAGACAGATAAGTTAACTATTCAAACAGAGAACAGAGAACCATCTTTAACTGAATTGCGTATAGTGCACATTCTGTACGTATGTTAATGCAGAAATGTGTAATACCTTTGAATGTATCTATGCTTGGAGAGCAAAAGGACCAAACTCCAAAGAAGACAAGTAGCCCTGGTGACCCAAGCTTAGACTGAATTAATAGCTGTTTCAACAAAACCTGCTTCCACGATGGCTTCAAAGAAAGCTGCCAACTCTATTTGGTCGAGCCTTCCAGACTCTTCCAGTCAGACCTTCATTTGAGCCTGGAATTTCTCAGCATGCAAAGACTAGACAGCAAGTGCTCCAGCTAGCTTTCTTTTTTCTTTTTCTTTTTATTGGACATTTTTTATTTACATTTCAACTGTTTTCCTTTTTCTAGGTCTTCCCTTTGGAAACCCCCTATCCTAACCTTCTTTCCCCTGCCTCTGTGAGGGTGCTCCTCCACCCACCTACTCCTGTCTTCCCACCCTGGCATTCCCCTACACTGGGGCATTGAACCCCTCAGGCTCACAGGCCTCTCCTCCCACTAATGTCCAACAAAGCCATCCTCTACCACGTATGCAGTCAGAGCCATGATTCCCTCCATGAGTCCCTCTTTAATTGGTGGTTCTATCACCAGGAGCTCTGGTAGTGGTGGTGGTGGTGGTGGGGTTTGATTGGTTGATGTTGTTGCTCGCTGCAAATCCCCTCAACTCCTACAGTCCCTTCTCCAACTTCTTTATGGAGGGCCCCATGCTCAGTCCAATGGTTGGCTGCGAGCATCCACCTCTATATTTGTCAGGCTCTGGCATAGCCTCTCAGAAGACAGCCATATCAGGTTCCTGTCAGCAAGCACTTCCTGGTATCCACAATAGTATCTGGGTTTGGCAACTATATATGGGATGGATCCCTAGGTGGGGCAGTCTCTGGATGGCTTTTCCTTCAATCTCTGCTCCACACTTTGTCTCAATATTTCCTTCTGTGAGTATTTTGTGCCTCCTTCTTAGAAGCACTGAAGCATCCGCACTTTGGTCTTCCTTCTTCTTGAGCTTCATATGGTCTGTGAATTGTATCCTAGGTATTCTGAACTTTTAGGCTAATATCCACTTATCAGTGAGTGAATACCATATGTAGTGTGTGTGTGTGTGTGTGTGTGTGTGTGTGTGTGTGTGACTGAGTTACCTCATTCACGATGATAATTTCAAGTTCCATCCACTTGCCTGTGAATTTCATGAAGTCATTGTTTTTAATATCTAGGTAGCTTTCTTACAACTGACAAATATCCAACTTTTAGGAGGCCTCCAAAAGGAAAACGATGCCCCAATCAACAGGAAGCAATTGTAAGAGAGTGACATCCCTATTTGAAATGGAGGGATAGACACTTTTGCCCCATTCATTGATGACATATGTTTGTTCTCATTTAAGGAGTGGTATAAGCTGTTATTGTCTTGATCAAGGAGGAAGCAAAATGAAGGAGGTTAGAATCAGAGGTTTCATTTTATCTCTCATTTTCATTCCTCTCTCTTCTCTCTAGTGTTGAAAGATAGAGGGAAGAGAAAGGATGAAAAGAAAAAGGGAGATATAGGAATAATATAGGAATAATAGGAATACAGGATAGATTATTGAATCTGTTCTTAAACTATAGGGATACCAGTAGTCAAATCTTACATTGGTATAGACATTTGTATATTGACACAAAATTAAGGTTATGTTTGGCTGTAGTATACTATGTATCAACACCTTTTAAAGGTATTATGCCTAAGTAAATCTTAAAAATGCAAAGTTAAGCTCTAGTTCTTTTGAAAGCTGCTATTACAAACTGTTTAGTAAAATTAAGAAATGTAAACTAATAATTTGTGGGACTGTGAGAGGCAGCCTGGTTTCTGGTTGAGCTAGGTTTAAAACTCCGATGAACCAACAGGTGACTTAACCTGCAAGGAAAGGTAGGCGATTTGCCACTCTCCTAGACACCAGGCTCCTGACATGAAGCTACCGATCTCCACTCCATTGGTCTGTGACCATCAGCCGCATAAGGGCAATGCCTCAAGCCCCTCCACAGGTAGAGGATGTGACCACAAATCACATAGCCTCAAGATAGATCTCCATTTTAGTGAGGTACCTAAAGGCCTGAAGGGCTTAGCCAACTAAGCTCTCCTTCCCAGACACTCCTCCCTGCAAAAGGTATTTAACCTTAGGTCCTCCCTGAGAAAGTAGGGTATGGTTTATTCATCACAATTCTCTGCCATGACAATAAATGCCTTAAAACCATGGACTGTCTCTTCTGATCAGGCATTGATGGAACAAGCCTTCATCTAAATTGCTGGCCACCTAATCTCTTATAGAAGGCCTCGCTGTGCTTCCAGCCATGGAGTCCACCAAGCCAAGCCACCTGATGAGCAAGCCAAGGACTCTTTCCTCCCCAGAGACCCAGCCAGAGCTCTCATCGCCCCCTTTTCACTCCAGCCCTGGGCTAGATCCAGCCCTCCCCTCCCCCCCCCACTACATTCTTGGTCAACAAGGATACCCAAGAGTCTGAGAATCTGATTTCCTCATCTTTCCTGCAGGTCTGGGACCCCACAGCTGGCTTCCAGCATTCTGTGGGGACCTCAGATTGCACTACCCTATCCCCGGGGCAGGGTCCCGTGGCTTCTCACAGCCTGACATCAGTGTGGGGTGTGTATAGTCCAAAGTCCCACGTCCAGCCTTGTCCAGCAGCCCAAGCCCCATGTAGACAAAAGCTACCATTTTACCTACAATAATTAATCGAACTTACGTTTCTGTTAGATATTAACCTAGTATAGTTTATTACAGAAATATGTTTCCAGGGTTGAGTTATTGGTTGATCTGTCATAAAAGCTGATTAGCCAATGGCTGAGCAGAGGAGAGAATAGGGCAAGATTTCAGATCTTAGCCTGGTGAGTGTGAGAGAGGGTCGAGGAGGCATCATGGGAGTACAACTGGAGCAGAGACAGCAAGATCAATACTAAAATGCAAGATTCTCTAGGATTTGAGCTGGGAGGTAGCCAAATTATCTTAGAAGATTATCATAGATTAATACTACTCAGCCATAAAAATTGATTAAGTCTACTAGTCTCTGTCTCATTTACTGGGGAACTAGCTGTGATAGAGAAAAATATCACTTAAAAAAAAAAACACTGACAAGAGGAACCTCCTTTTGTCAGAGCAAAGCAGTGGTGTGTATGTATTAGTTGCATTTCATGTTGCGGTGACAAAATTCTGGAGGAGAAACACCTTCAGAGATGAAAGATGTATATTGCTTCACAGGTCAGTATACGATGGCAGGAAAGGCATAGTGTGCGTTCATAGCGGTGGGGCAGCACAGCAGATGCCTGGTTCCATCTCAGTGAATCTGGAAGCAGACAGCAGTGCTGGCTCTTCCCTGTGTGTCATTCAGTATGAGTTTCAAGCTATTGAGCCCAGGTTGATTGTATTCAGGATAAGTCTTCTTAGTTAATTCTCTCTGTAAACACCCTCACAGGCACGCCTAGAAGGATGTGTCCTAGGGATTTCTAAAACCAGTGTCATTGACAATAAAGAGAAGCTACTATCACAATAGCTCCTTAAAACCTGTCAGAGATGAGTGGTGATCAATAAGATTTTACTGAGATAGTACACAGTTGTATCATGTCCTTATAACTCAAACGGATACTCCTTTATCTCAGAACAAAAGAATTATGGTAACTCTCTTCTACTTTGCAAAGACACTGACCTACACTAAATTCATTGGACTGTCCTTCGGATGCTGGATTCATGTACTTTTCCATATGGACTCATTAACATGCATACATTTGAGCCAGTGAAAGAAGGTGCGAGAAGAGGAAATGAAGGTCAATTGTTTCTATTTACAGGACGGACCTACAAGTCATATATATTGCTTTAACTCAAGTGTCTTTGGGTGCACCTAATTTACAGCATCATTCTTACCAAATCCAAAGCCATTTAGTCTTTATTGGATATCTCTGAGTTCTGGCTAAATTCAAGTTCCTGCAGCTATGAAAATGTATTTTAAAACAAGACACAACAGGCTGTTTGATTAGAACATCTGGTAGAGGCAATTAAAATAGAGAAGGAGGAGGAAAATAAGGTAAGTGAGCCAGTCAAAAGAAGGAACAGGAGATGTTCAGGAATTACTTACAGAGGTAGGGAGCAGGGTGGGGAGACTGTCGGGTTCTGATTGAAAACAACCTAAGCCAATGTGGAATTTATTAGAAAACACTGAGAACTTCAAAAAAAAAAAATAACTGTCAAGCTAAACAAAATGGCCAGAAGTTCAGAAAAACTGAAGGGGTCAGCATATTCTAAAATATTTCTCAGGACCATATAAAGGTTTCATGCATGAGCACTTCGCCAACAGGTATAAGCTTCAAGTCCAATAAACTCCAATCTCAACTGCTACTGAGACTCCCAAATCATTCATTCCGTTTTTCTCTTGATATTCCTCCAAACATGAAAATGGCGTTGCATAAGCATCAAGAACCACTAAGTGTCTGAGTACACTGAATGTGGAGGAGAAAGGGTGGTACCATTTCTTTTTCAGCTTCTTCTGTGTATGCTGCTGCTACTCACAATATACCAAACACATACAAATACATATTTCAAAAGTTAATAGTTGGAAAATTCCCTTGCTTCAGTTTTAAAGATACTACAAGACAAAAAAGTCTAATGTGCTCTGTCTATGTTGGAAATATTTTCTTCATAATTCAGTAGCCAGTATTATTTGACAATAGATAAGTAGATTGTATAATTATAACTAATGTGTGGTTATGCTTCCCTTAATAAGCAAATCCCTTTTATTTAAAAAATACACTCCCTTGAATGACTTTCCCAATCACCTCCACAACAATATGTTAGGGGAGGATTTTAACTTTATTAACTAACTCCTCAGTTATTTTCTAAACTTCCAAATAATTCTATATCAAACACACACACACACACACACACACACACACACATACACACACACACAAAACTAAGTCATTAAAATCATTATATCAGTTTAAAACCACAAAGGTATATCTTAAAACAGACACCAGAATAGGAGTTCCATCCAATACTTTAGGAATTAATCTGTCAAATCCCCTACAGGGAATGATGACTTGAACTGGAATGAGGAAAAAACCAGTGAAGTAGAAAAATGGAGTTGAGCCATTTGGCTAGCTGACAGCATTGTGATTAAATTTGACATACAACAATTGAGAAATCAAAACTGCAAACTACTTAGTACCAAAACAAAACTTATAACTTCAGAATGATCAACCTTGAAGACAAGTAAAGTCAAATGCCGATGAACGGGGTACATATGCATTGAAAGAACAAAAGCTGCTTTAAATAAAAGGGAAATGGTTTCTTTCAAAAGGATATAGGACAAAATATCACATTTCCCACATCTCTTTTCTGCTGGTGTGTATTTCTGGAGGTTTGTGCTCGGCAAGGAAAGAAGAGGGGGGGAAGTATAATAAAAATAGAGTTCTGTTTAAAAAAAAAAACAAGCAAGATATATATGAACACACTTTGAGTTCAAAATGAGAGAATAAATGTAAACAGCTAATAACTAGCTATTGAAATACACAAAACTCTCTCCCAGTGATGCTCAATCCATTTTCTTTAAGACCAAAGGATCAATGGAGAAAGAAATTAAACTATTCTAAGTTGGAGTGGGAAATTAAGTTACTGAAGGCAGCAAATGAGAGTCAGTGATGGATTACAGCTTCTGTCACCTTTGGGAGAAGAGCATATTAAAGCCCCGTCATTAATACAGTTATGTTCTCAAGGATCCCAAAATAACTGGAGAGAATGTGTAACACGCTAGGTGTATGTTTGCTGGAATGTTCAATATTATAGCTGCACAAATTGACACAATGTCATATTTTTCTAAAACATAAAGCTGTGAATGGCAGCCATAAAAAGTAGGCAATTTTAGTGAGAAGTGCAAATTTTAAGTATTTTCATTTACCTACCAAAAGCATATGAGATGTAACCTAAAATAGAAAAAAACTCTAATACCACCTTACCTCACAAGTTTTTAATTATTAACTTGTTTCAATGACAGTTTCATATGTGCGTATAATACATTCCAATTATTCCTCCTACTGTAATCCCACTCCTCCTCCTGCTGGATGCCAGCTCCCTCTTCTGCCTTACAAATCTCTTTCCCACAGTCATGACATTTATGTTGGTGGTGGTGGTAGTTTTTCTTTGTGTCTCACTGAGTTTAACTAGGACTGCCTATAATGAGGGGTTAGATTTAACCTTCAGAGCCAGTGGGCTTCCCAAGGGATATACAGCTAAAGGAAAGGACTCCCCTCTCCTGTAATCCACTAGTAGAAAATAGTTCAGAAGGGAGGGGTAGTTCCAACAAGCTCCTCCATCATCTATGACTGATTGATGACAGGATCAGCCCCCTACAAGCCCAGTTCTAATAACAGCAGCTACTGTGAGTTCATAGCTTCAATGACTTTGTTGTGCTTAGAAAATAACATTTCTCATCTCTTCTTGCCATTGGCCAGCTCGTGCATTCTTTCTGCCTCTTTTTCTGAAATATTCCTTAAGCCTTAAAGGAGATGGTATAAATGTCTTATTGAGAGTTGAGCCCTCAAGTAACAGTTATTTTTAGCAACCTGCACAGCCATTACTTTGTGATTGTTTTGTAATAATTGAAACAAAGTATATCAAACACTGTTTCTGATACATTAAATGGGATTCCTAATTTAACAGCATAATAATTATCCTTTAAGAACAACAATAATGTAAAGCAACAGCAACATTAAAGCAGTGTGAGAGGCTTAGAAGATGACAACAAATGAGACATAATACCTGGGGGACCGAGAAAGTGACAATCTGAAGTCTGTCAGTGAATCATTCCACTCCATCAAACATCTTATTTGTAAATGGTTGATATAGTAGCTGACGTGCTATGCCTTTTCCTCTCAGCACCGAAGCACGTCCTCATACAGAAACAGACACAATTCTTTATAAATTGTTTTGGCTTTTTGGATTTACAAAGATATACAAGGAAAAGACAGGTAAGGCGGTGTATGCCTCTAATCTCAGCATTCAATAGTCTTAAAGAGGATGCCCAATATATATTTAAGGCCAACCTAGACCATATTGTGAGTTATAGACAAGGCTGGGCTAAAAGATCTGATGCTGTTTCCATTAAAAACAAAACTACAATAATAGCAGGGTTGTCTAAGGAAGATATAGATATCCAAGGTCTGAGATATAGTTTGGAGCTAACGAGTGAGGTTTTGCTAAAACTATATTTGGGACCAATATGAGGTCCTTATTATCATTAAGTTTAAAAGGCCTGGGGTTAGAGCTGTACACAAAATATAACCAAACATAGTTGGGGTAAACACATCCAGAATAAACATATTGAAGTTATTGTGCCTACAGTAATCTACACTCTGTCAAGTACATCCTTAAGACTGGGAATTTTTCTTTGATCACCAGCAAAGTAATCTGGGTACCGACGACTTCTGAAAAATTCCTGTGTCTTCGGAATGGAGTCAATCCAGATTTCTGTTGTTTGTTTTGTTCTGATAATACCAATATTTCATGATTAACTTATTTTTCCATCACAGCTCTTATATGTAGAATATAAACACTGTTTTCTTCCTCAATGTGGCTCTAGCAATTACTTTGTCTATAACATAGATAACCTATAACCCCAAAGATTCTTAGTAAATACTACATTGAATAATATTCCAATCTAGTTATTCTAGGAATGAGACCAAATGAAAGCTCTGCATGCCCATCAGAATTTGTTCGTGGAACCTGCAAGTCCTAGGAGCTGTGTAATGAGTACTTAGGGATTGAATGCGAAATGAGGACAATACTGCTTCTAGGTATGGTTGAAGATGAAGTTTTATTGTAGACATAAGGAAGAATACAGATAGCATCAGGGAGGGTCCAGGCTGAACGAGACCATGAGAAAGAGCAAGAGAAAGAGAGAGAGAAAGAGAGAGAGAGAGAGAGAGAGAGAGAGAGAGAGAGAGAGAGAGAGAGAGAGAGAGAGAGAGAGAGCCAAGAGGGCAAGAGAACATGTGAGAACCAAGAGAAGGCGTGGCAAAAATGACTGTGCTACATAAAGTTCAGAGAAGCAAGGCTAAGAGGACTGAAGCTCAGAAGCTGGAGAGGTTTTTGGTAAGGAACTGTGTATGCCAGCCAGCCTGACTCTGTACCATGTGTTTGAGATGCTGAGAGATGTTGGGAGAGCCTGATGGCCAGTGTCCATTTTGGCTTTCATGATGAATAGGCACCTCAGTTAGTTATTTGTTCTGGATTTCTTTGAGACTGAACAGGGATTGAATCTGGAATAGTGATTATGAGTGTTGACCAATTCACATAGATTCCTGAGAATACTCTCTCCTGATCTTGTTGCTTCCTATTCTCATTGATCTGTTTGAGCATATCAACTACTTGAGCAGTCTCCTACAATTTCATCTAAATTTTACCCCTGATTCTCAGCTCATTTTTCACTTACATGATGACAATTTAAATGATCTGCTCCCAATGCTTAGAAAGTATAGAGTAACTTAATGAATTAGACTAATTATTTGTCTACTGGCTGTATCCAGTATCCAATGCTGACAGCAGAAATGATGCATCACCATAATATATTCTCAAAACAATGTGGTTCTTGCAGAATGATCTGTAGAAATATTTTCATCTTGAATACAAATGGGAGACTCTGTGTGAGAAAAATCTCAGTTGACTGTATGAGATTTCCTCTAATAACCATTAAATGAGACTATTATAAAGATTTTAAGTTATACATCTGTGTGCAAAAGTCACAGAATAGTCTACACAACTTTAATATTTTATGAACTTCAAAGACAACATTTGTAAGACTAATCATAGTACAGCTTTAAATTCATCAAGCAGAAACAACAAAGAAAATTAAAGATAGAAATTTAAAATTAGGAACTGATGCTCCTTCTCAAAGAACAGTAGGAGGAAATATGTGATGGTGGTAGACACTTTAAACAATGCAGAAGATGGGGCATTGATGATGCATCTAGGAAAAGAGGATACTGACATGTTTGAAATGTATTAAAGTGATGCAATGTGATGAACATGATTTTTGTCTGCACCTGCTTATCTGAATGGAATGACAACCAGTAAAAATAATACATGGTCCCCAGTACACACCAATGACTCTTCCAATACTAAACTCCAAAACAAACTCATACCTGCTCTTGGCCCAGGAACTGGAGACTGAACTTTGATGCCATAACTCACATTGGTGCAACACTGGACCTCCAGGTTATTTCTAAAGAAAGCTAATTTCATCCAGAAAATATGAATCATAATTAAGAACAACATGTCAGAGCCCATGAATGGACTCAGAAAGCAAGAGACCCTCTTTGTGGGCAATGCTCTGGTTAACTGAGGAGGAGGATGATGATGATGATGATGATGATGATGATGATGATGATGATGATGATGATGATGTTGCACAGTGCTGTATATTTTTTGAAGAAATTAACATGATCATAAAAATAATTTTGTAGCCCAGGTTTTTCTCTTCTTACTATGATTTTTTTTTTAGACGTTGTAATTTCTCTGTGACTGCTCCCTGCCTGTGGTTGTGAGCACAACATCAATATTTGTTGGTAGAATTGATAAAATACAATCTGGCAGAGAGGTCATACTTTAGCCTATGATCTCACAGAGCAGAATTAGAACAGCTTCACATACTGGGTCATCAGTTGTATTAGTGAGCACCAACAAGAAGGACAGTACATTAGACTGAGACTAGCAGGGGGATCTCACTGCTTAAGAAACACTGGAAAGTGCATGGAGCCAAGACAGAGAAAATGGTTACTGTCAGAAAGTGAGGCCAAGATGCGTTCTGAAATAAAAAGTTATGAATCCCTTAAGAAAAGAAAAATGCATAACCAGAAATTTCAGGTTAAAATAGATTAGTTGCTTAATGATTCTTGTTTCTTGCTTTGTTTTAGAAATTACTTGATGAAAGAGTCACAGGGAGGTAGACTATAGGATAGTCCAGGTCACTGAGATATCCATTTGTACCAAAAATTCCACAAGGGATTAGTGCTCAATATTTTAGCAACTCAGAAAATCTGAGTTCGAGTTTGTGCTGATATGTGATGGTCTGAGTCCTGGGAAATGGTGAGTGTCATACAGTTAGTTGTAGAGAATAAAACTTTTTGGAGAAATGTATGTGAGTAAATTGTAAGATATTGACATGATAGGCCACCGTGCTGTAATGAAAATGGCCAAACTACAAAGAGACACCAAAGTGCACATGGCATTGGTTGGACAAAAGCCAGACATAAGAAAGAAGGCAATTTGTGGTTGGTTTTGCATAAAACAAATGAAATAAAAATAATTTATAAGGTTCTTTAAGAAGACTAGTGAACTTTGGGGAGTAGATTGAACTGTGTCTGAAAATGGACAAGCAGAGGTCAGTCTACATTGAGGCTACATGATGCTGTATTCTGCTTTCTAGCACTAGAAGAAGTAACTGTAGATTGACTTTTATAAATAAATATTTCTGACTACTCTCCAAAGTTCAATGTCAAGATATAGACATATCTGCTAATATTTTCTAAAAAAATGAAAAAGACAGAGGGCCTCACATGGAGAGATACCACATGAAAGAGAAAGGGCAAGAATAAGTGAAAGTCACAGACTTTGGACTTGTTTATAACATCTACACTTGACAGCTGTCCCACCCTGGCAATAATAACTGTAATCCATCTTCAGTGCTGACCCTTTCTGACCTGGAATCTCAAAATAGCCTCATCTCCCAACACTGCTACATTATCATTTAAAGAGTTTGCATGTGTTTTAGACTGGAATAATCACACTGTGATCTGACTATGTTATTTATAAAAATCTATGCAGTCAAATGCTGAAGATTATGTGTGCCTTACACTTTAATAAAGAAATAAATTCTGTATAAAATATTGAACCCATGTGGGTCTAGATTAAATATACCTTTGTCATTTCAAGGAATTCCACCAGCAGAAGCAAGCTTGTTTTGCTAGAGTTGAAATGCACAATGAAGGATGCTCCGGTGGTGTGTGTGTGTGCAAGAGACTTCAGATAGAAGAAAAGAAATAAATACTACAGCAATTAGAAATCTAATTATCCATGTGTTTTAATACAATTGGGTGTGATTATCTCTGTCATCAGATATGCAGCATTATTCTCTTGTCAGATAACTGACATTTAAAATTCTAAACTTCATTAAGAGAAACTGATACAACTCTTTAAGATTCATATTTCTGCTTATTAATAAAGAAACTTTTGGTAGAGGAATTTAGATTACTCTGAAAAAATTTAGTGTGGATTCTCGTATAGCATTAATAGGAAGTTGTGAGTATAATATCCTCTTTTTTTAAACTGATCAAGAACTGGGAAGAAAACACATAAAATGAACCCATAATCTGCCAAAATCTAGCAGATTTTCAGTAAAGTTTGTTCCTGTTTTTTAATATGGAGCTATTCTTTCTTATGACTGTCTTCATAGTCTGTGACACAATTTACTGAGCATAATATTCACCAGGAGACTGTTAATTACATATACATGCTATTAAGGCTTACATATACAATTAGATTGGCAGACTGAGCAAAACACATAGACAAACGCATCTGAGATCAAAGCTCTTCCATTTTCTAAATCATGTGTCTGAAAACTTCTTAGTCATTTTCTTTGCCTTGGCTAGAATTATTCTCCTTACAATGACCTTAGAAACATGTTGAAAGCATTTTTAACCATTTCCTTGGCAGAATTGTAACAGGAAAGTAGAGTCCCATGCATTGTTTCATAGGTTAGTTTTTACTTTTGGCTTCTTGGAAAGGATGGATATTTCTATTTCTAAGTGCAAATGTTCCATTCCTTTCTAAATACCAATAATATTTACCCACTCCTCACTCTGATTATTTTATCTTTTTCTTTTCTGTTACTCTCTGTTCTTTAAAGAGATGAAAGAAAAAAAAACTTTGTGTTGTTTATATTAGGGTTCTTGTTTGCATACAAAAGCCAATTGTAGACATTTTAAGATGGAGGAAAACATGGATATTAACATAAATACAACAGTACTCCTGGGAAGATTTACAGTTGTGTTGCCATAAGGACCCAACAAAAAATCTAGTCACAACTCTGCCAAAGGTCACTCTGGAGTGACCCTTGTATTTATTAGGCTTCCTTACAGAGTGGTTAATTACAGGGGTCTGGCTTCTCCTCCCTCAACAGGCAGCTAACTACCCCTCTCTGCTGGGGTGTAAGCCATCAATCAGCATAGCTGAGAAAACTTTTCTCAAGGGTAGGGTGCTGCTGAACTCCTCAAGATGACAGTTGCTTGGCTTGAAGGAGAATCATTCAGTAAGAGCTGGCATTCAAGACTGGAAACAGAGTTTTTGCTTGGATAATTGTCTATATCTTATTGTATGTTTTCTTTCTTCTTTTTTTCTGTTCTTTCATCTTTTTCAGAAGATTCTCTAAGGTGAATATGCCCAGACATTCTTAAGAATCCATGCTCATATATGCCTGATCTGCCTTTTGGTTCTAATTCTGAAAGAAGAATGGAACTATGACTATTTGGCAAGTTTTCCTGGTATGGTTGAGGGTCGCCTAATGGTAGGAACGCAGAAGAACTAAGCCGAAAAGTCTAGAGCTATCAACTACATGTCATACCACCAATGTTTGTATACAGTTTTTAATATTAGCCCACTTCAATTGAATGCCAAGTCTCTAATATTGAGTTCCAAGATGCTTGAATTCCAATTTCCTTCTTGAATTCATACAGAGTTTCAGTATGGTATGAGGCCGTAGTCAGATAGTGATTGTGTTGAACCATGAGATACCATAAATTATTGCTGAAGCTTAGAAGATGAATTAGAGTAAGATTGATTTGCAAGGCAAAGTAGGAATTCTACAAATTTGGTTTATCCAGTTCCTAATAGTTCTCAGAGTTATGACTCTGAGAAATGTCACAAACAAGTTTTCTTGTTTTGTTTGGTCTTGATTTTTATTTATTTGTTTGTTCTTTTTGCTTGCTACTGTTTATAGAAATGTTAACTGACAGCATGCACAGGACCATTGTTCCTTTGGAGATGTTCTGGGAAACAGAAAACACGTGCAATAATGGTCCAAATGGCAGGGAATTTTCTTTCTCCATCTTCTAGTGTTTTACCCTGAGTGCTTGTACAGCCTTCTATATGAAGAGCTTTGATGAGCACTCAGTTAGTGTACATGACAGAGTTTAGTTTGTTAGCAGATTTTGGAAAGTTTCTCTTTCAACAATAAGACAACTTTAACTTATAGTCTTTTATTTCTGACACTTCATGGAAAGAGGACTTGACTCTAATGAGAATGTGAAAAGTGAAACTGTGAGGCTGTCAGATTGTTCACATTGGTTCTAGAGTATAGTGCCTGTAAATGAAAGACAACTTCAAACTTCCAGTCAAAGAGGGGAATGCTAAATCCCTTCTAGGGAACAGGATGAAACAAAGTCACTGGCATTCTTGATCACTCATAGAGCGTGCATTACGGAACAGGTAGCTTTCTGATTCTTCTCACCTAAACATCGGCCTAGAAAGCAGTGATTCTCAGTCTTCCTAACGTCAAAAACCTTTAACACAGTTCCTCATGTGCGGTGACCTCAACCATAAAATTAGTTTTGTTTCTACTTTATAATTGTAAGTTTGCTACTGTTATGAATTGTAATGTAAATATCCATGTTTTCCAATACTCGTAGGTGACCCTAAGAATCAAAAGAATCAGTAACCCCCAAAGGGGTCTTGACCCACAGGTTTGAGAACTGGTACTATAAAGCATGAAACTGCTCTTGTTACTATGCATTTAGACTACAGGAGTGCAAAGGGGTAAGTGATCTGGAAATCTGTGGTTTTGTAAAAACCAGGTTGGGAGCAATGTGCTTGATACTATTGCACCATGCATGTAAACTGACTTGGTACATTTTAAATATGGAAAGTAAAAGAAGTAAAACTATTATGATCTCTCCATGAATATAATGAGTCTATTAGATTTTGAGCCTATTATAGGTAATGCTTTAACTTTATAAAAACATGTATAGCAGCATCTCAAAACATCCTTTGATAGCTGCTTTCCTGACTATGGACCTGCTGCACACAGCCAGGTTTGGGATCCTTTAATGGGACTTGGATTTCTAACTCCTCTTAGAAATCTCCATCCAAAATTTGAAAACCTCCCTTACTTGGAAGATTTAAGCACTGTGCCCATGTTTATAGTTATGTGAACACCATGCTTGTTTTTCAGTTTACTAGTTTGGGGACACAGTTAAAGGTCATGTAAGATATCCTCCCATCATCCTTTGAGGCCACTGAATTGTGAGACTTTTCATTAGCCAAAGCCTATCCAAAGAACAGTTACATCTACTTTTAACTTTTATTTTCCAGTTTTAACTTTGCCATAACTTAAGAAGTCAAGGTAGGGCAGGAAAGTAATTTCCCAAGGGCCTGGGGAATGAGACCCTACTGAGTATAAAAAAGAATTCACTGTTTGCAGAACATTGAAGTTGATCCCTAACAAAGGTAGCCTAAACTCTAGAGGGAGTTTATGCATTCTGTGCCCTTCACTAACCAAACACCTTTAAAAAACAAATCTATTTTAGTAAATTAAAAAAAGGGAACTTTTCTATCCTATTTTAAATAAAACTTCCCATAACCAAAGGTCTACAGAAAGTAACAGTTGGTAAAATCACAAAAACAAAACATAGAATAGTGTTCTCAAGGTGTCTTGTGACAAAGGAGCAGAAACTCTGAGTGGAATACAAAGTTAATATATGTGCATTTCCAGAATTGTTTAAAAGCATCTGAATTTCAGAATAGCATGTTATTTGCAGGTATTAGAGTCCTGATGTTTTTATACACTCGTGAGATGGATGCTACACCAGAGAAAAGAATTATCAAAAATCTGGAGTCCTTATAACTGAACTGTACAGAATTTTTTTTCCTGGAGATAAATGCACAGCAAAGAATTGCATTTCCCAAACCATGTTATGATGCAAAGGAATTTTTCTGCAACACTATGAAGCTCAACTTCTAAGAATCACCATCTGCTTGGCCTATTCTGCTCTCTACCCCATTCTAAAAGCTATCTTGTATCCAAAATGACATTGTTTTCATGGATCACTGAATAACTGCATGGGGACAATTCCACTTCCTTTTACTTTACTCCAGATTATGAGTAATGCTGACGTGGAATTTTACATGAGCAAGAAATAAAATTGCTAAAACTCAGAAGTCAGTTTTAGCAGCTCATATTGTGGTAGCAAACATGGAAGCAATACAGCCAACTTAGTGAAGTCTGTATATGAGTGTTTATCATTTTGTAATGATTATCTACATATAATGTACAGAGGAAAACACAAAACACACTAATACAGAATATCATGCTTTCTACAGATATTTAGAAAACTACTACATAAGACCTAGTGTGGAAGACTGAATGATTTAAATAATGTCACTTACAATCCTTCTTGGCTACATCTTTATTCTACTTACTGAAAAAATAAAGCTATGCTATTCAGTTTAATATAACATGAAAACTAAGATAAATCACAACTATTGGCAATAAATCATTGTTAAAAGGAAAGAGGAAGAAGCTCACATGTAAATGGTAGATGGACTGGAGAAGTGACTCATTTCTTACAAGTACTTGTTGATCTAGCAGAGGAACTGTCCTTAATTCCCAGCCTCGTTGGCAGCTCACATATAAATAGCAGCACATAACAACTTGTAAGGAGAGAAAATTAGGAACCCATTCTAATGAGCCAATAGATAAAGATTGAAATAATGCTTAATATTTTGTAGGGGAAAGTGGATAGAGTACTCCGAAGGGCAGGAGTGCAGAGTCCAGGAACTGACTCAAACTTGGAAAAAAATCAATATGAGTCAGAGAAGAATGAAATCAGGATAATTTTCTATCAGCAACTGCCAACAAGACAGTGAATGAATTTATGTTGGGATAAGAAAGGAATGAATCTGAAGACTTCGAGCAAGACAAGGTATATTCTAAATGTTCTTAGAAGAGTGTAATTGTTGGTAGGATACAACTAGAGTAAATAGAGTCAAAGTCACGAGAAACTCTAAAATATGAATGGATATAACTGCAGGGCAAATATAGATTAATTGGACTACTTTTGGGGATTTGTTGTTGTTATTTTAAATTTTTGGTTGTGACCCTTGCCTCTAATGGTGGTGCCATCTCTCCAGCCCAGTTGTTGTTATTTTAAAATGTAACCTATTATGACAATGGAACATATTTCAGTAAAGATTAAGTTGAACTGGGAAAAAATTATTAACCACATTTTTACTACCCTATATTAAACACAAAACCATTAATATAATTATAAATCTGTAGTCAAATATAAAAAAGAAACAAACCAATGTTTCTATAATTCTAGAATATGATAAATTATAATTAAGAATCTCATGGACCAAAGTAGTAAATAAATGCACTTGAGAGTGTTTTGACAATTATTTGGTTTTTAAGAGTGCTGTTTATTGTAGTGCCATTGTTATTATTCATTAACAAACTGTAAAACACATCAATTAAATACAATTACTTCAACATCGACTCTCCAGAAATTCCATTCTGTACAGACAGATGCTCTGTATTATGACAAATGTCTGCCTAATGAGAAAACACATTTTGGGATAAGTTGGAAACTATCTTTTAGGTCCATTAATAGTAATCTGAGAGTATAATATCACTATAAATCTCAATGATTTAAGAAAAACTAGCAGTACTATGTATTTGTCTTGATATCATTGTTTGGTACTCTTTGGGTAGATTCTAACAAAGTCAGTGAAAAAGATAGTTAAGCTAGATAAACCATCCATGTCCGGCTTTTAGAGGCCTCAATTTGCATCATTCCATTCTCTACATGGCTCTCCATATTATTTGTTTAAGGGACTGCCTTTCATTTGAAGGTGAGCAGTATCAGGGTTTAATCCAAACATTTGTCAAAATTTATATCTACTCTATTCCTTGTGGATATAAAAAATTCCTCTATTTTTCTGCATTAATATTTTTCTGTTTGCAAATTCTGTGGACCCACCAGAAATTAGAAATCTATGAAAAGCAGCAGCAGTCTGGAGCATTTGCTTTAATCTGTGGAAAGTGACTAAAGTCTACTAAATAACAAGCATGAGGGTAAACACCCTGTTAAGCAGAAATGGAAGCTAAGATCATCCACAAAGATAGTAAGGAATTTGAAGGTAGAGTGAAATATCTAGGACATCTGGGTTGTTTCCAGCTTCTGGCTATCACAAGGCCACTATGAATAGAGTGAAATATGTGCCCTTGTGGCACGTTGGGGCATCTTTTGGTTATATGCCCAAGAGTGGTATTGCTGGGTCTTTGGGTAGATCTAGTTCCAGTTTTCTGAGGAACCTCCAGATTGATTTCCAGAGTGATTGTACCAAATTGCAGTCCCACCAGCAATGGAGGAGTGTTTCTCTTCTCCACATCCTCACTAACATGTGCTGTCAAGTGAGATTTTGATCTTAGCCATTATGATTGATATAAGGAATCCAGAAGCTGACATCCCTCACTTGATGCCCTGTCATTCTGCTGGAGGTAGGCTCTATATGTTCCCTCTCCCTACTGTAAGACATTTCATCTAAGGTCTCTCTTCCCTTTGAGTCCTGAGACCCTCTCACCTACCAGGTCTCTAGTACATTCTGGAGGGTCCCCCTAACCTCCTATCTACAGAGGTTTCCTGTTTCCATTCTTTCTGCTGGCCTTCAGGTCTTCAGGCCTTTCCTCCCACTCAATATCAGATTATGCTCCCCTCTTTCTCTCCCTTTCCTTTCTCTCCCAGGTTCCTCCCTCCCTTACCCCTTGTGATTACTTTTTTTCTCCCTCCCAAGTGGGATTGAGGCATCCTTACTTGGACCCTTCAGCTTGTTGACCTTTTTGAGTTCTGTGGACTGTATCTTGGGCATTCTATACTTATTTTGGCTAATTTCCACTTATTAGTGAATACTACCCTGTATTCACCTTTGGGGTCTGAGTTGCCTCACTCGGGACGATATTCTCTAGTTCCATCCCTTTGGCTGCAAAACTCAGGATGTTCTCATTCTTAAGAGCTGAATAGTATTCCATTGTGTAAATAAATCATATTTTCTGTATCTATTCTTCTGTCGGGGGACATCTGGGTTGTTTCCAGCTTCTGGCATCACAAGGCCACTATGAATAGAGTGAAATATGTGCCCTTGTGGCATGTTGGGGCATCTTTTGGTTATATGCCCAAGAGTGGTATTGCTGGGTCTTTGGGTAGATCTAGTTCTAGTTTTCTGAGGAACCTCCAGATTGATTTCCAGAGTGATTGTACCAAATTGCAGTCCCACCAGCAATGGAGGATTGTTTCTCTTCTCCACATCTTCACTAACATGTGCTGTCAAGTGAGATTTTGATCTCATTAAGATTGATATAAGGTGTAATCTCAGGGTTGTTTTGAATTGCATATCGCTGATCACTAAGGACTTTGAACATTTGCTTAGGTGCTTCTCGGCCATTAGAGATTCCTCTGTTATGAATTTTCTGTTTAGTTCTTGGCTAGTTCAAGAGCTAGTTAGCTCTTGGCTCCTGTCACTTAGCTACAGCTTCCCACAACCCCCTGCAGAGAGGTCTGTGGCCATCAGTCACAAAGCACCGAGCCCTCCCACATGCAGATAAGATATCTCCAAGCTTTCAGACCAAGCCAATGAGAAATACCTGCTGTCAGACCCTGACCCATCCCAAAACTGTATATAAGAATCCAATCCAGAAGGAAGAAAGATGTGTGTGAGAACTACTCCGTCCTCTGAGAGGTTCTGCCATAAGATCTGTAACACTACCACTTGGGAAGAGCTCTGCTCTCCAGAAGCACCACCTGAAGCTCCCCTGCATTCCTCGCTGCCTAGTCTGCCTCTCTTTGGCCCAGCCCAGTCGACTCAGAGCAGGGCAGCATGGAGTAACTGAGACTGCAATGGTGGAGACAGAGGTAGAGTCAGATGCAGCAGTGGAGGTAATGGAGATGACGCCCCCTTCCTGCTCACATTCTTTCCCCTTTGCCGGAACCCTCTCACCCAACCAAGACAGAGATCTCCATAGAATGGAGTCTCCAGTCCACAGGCCCATAATTATTGACGACTAACCTTATGTCATAGTGATCTGATAGGATGCATGGGATTATGCCATTCCTCTTGTATCCATGGACAGTTGTTTTGTAACCAATTATATAGTCGATTTGGAGAAGGTACCATGAGGTGCTGAGAAAGTATATTATTTTGTTTTGGGGTGAAATGTTCTGTAGATATCTGTTAAATCCATTTGGTCCATAAACTCTCTTAGTTTTACTGGGTCTCTGTTTAGTTTCAGTTTCAATGACCGGCTCATTAGTGAGTGGAGTGTTGAAGTTTCCCACTGTGGTGGGCTTGCTGTGGTGGAAGAACTGGGTTCTGATGATGCCCAAGCAAATTAGTGTCTGTTGCTTATGGTCTCGCACTTGCCTCTCACTACCTGGTTATTCCTGGTGTTTGCTGGTCAGGGTGACTCTATCTGGAGTCTGCCTCTTTTGTCTCAGAGTTGCCTCATGTCTCCTGGTAGGCCTATGGCCCTGGCTGTAGCAGACCTCCTGTGAGGCCTTCAAACTGCAGGGGTGATTTTCAGAAGAGACAAACAGAAGATGCCGATCTGTTGCCTTAGCTGCAGTAGATCTCTTGGGAAACATTCAGACTCTGGGGTCTTTAGATGAGCAATCAAGCTGCTGTCCAGTGTGAAGCTGTTCTCTGGAGAGGAGGGAGAGGTTATGGACTGTGGTTTCTGTTTTCCTACGTGCAGCAGAACTCCAGGAAGGCTTTCAGTCTGTTGGGTTAGTTGCCCTGCGTGCTGAGTTGGCCTCTGGAGGTCTTCAGAACTGTGGTGTCAGTTGCCTGGTTGCCCTGGGTAGAGAGGAGCTCCTGAGATGCCTTCAAGCTGTGTTGTGTTCAGGGGAGCACACAAGCTGATGATCAGTTATTCAGTTGTCCTATGTGCAGCAGATCTCCTGGGATGCCTCAGGCCATGGTGTTTTTCAGTGAAACAGACTAGCTAGAAGTCTGCCAGGCAGAAGGACTGGCTAGAAGGGGAGTCCTTGGGTGAGGATTCGGGGGGTGATGGGTCCTGAGTTCACTGGGCTCCAGGAGGCAGCTGTGGGACTTCAGGAGGGTTCTTACCAAATGCTCTGAGTGCAGCAGATCTCCTGGGATCCCTCAGGATGGAGTGCCTTTAGGAGAGTAGACTAGATAGCAGTCTGTCCCAGCAGAGAGGTGAAATATGAATTCTTAAGAAGGCATTCGCACTGGATACTTATGTAACATGGTTCTTTGGAAGAGCTGATGAATTGATCATGGTGTTCCACAAAAGCAGAAGTAACTTAAAAACAGGCTGTCTCCCCATATGAGGAATTCCACTAGGTCTTTTCATTTGCCACCTCAGTGGAAAAAGTCCTTGTCCATTCAGTATCTCCAGGGATGTACCTTAAGTTTTAGAAAAATGTGATTTTTTTTTTGAAGAAATTAGTTGAGGTTTTTAAAAAAGCAAACAACAACAACAACAAAAGAACCTATGCCCATCTCTTCTTCTACAGTGACTGTTTAACAGATTGTAAAAGATGACTTAGAATGCTTTCTTGGGGCTGGTGAGGTGCCTCAGCAGGTAAGGATACTTGATGTTCTTCAGAGGACGTGAGTGTGGGTCCCAGCACCTCTGCCAATGAGCTAACAATCTGTTTTAGCTCTAGCTTCAGAAGACACAATGTCCTCTTCTGGCCTTTACAGATAACTGTACACATATACTTTTTTTTTAATTATTAAAATATTTTCATACTAAAAATGTATCCTAACTAAATATATATAGAAAAAATAAGTCTGGGGTCTCATTTCCTTAAAACCTTCTTGTTGTTTTAGTGAAGTGCCTCTTTGCTATTCCAGGAGAATGTGATGATGTAAACAATATGTTTACTTCCTTGAATACTTGAAAATGTTATTTGCCATTTGTAAATAAATACCTCAGACATCTTGATAAGGTCTATATAAAACTACTATTAATCACACTCATTTATAATGCATATTTAAATATTCTCATCATATTTGGTGAAGGCAAAATAAGTAATTCTGGGAAAGAATAGGGTTGACTCAATGTGCTGACCTATGAGGGACATCTGTCTCGGTGACTAAGGATAAAAGTGCTGTTTAGTCATTCCCCTCCCTCATTAATCCTCTACCCAACTCACGATGACTCAGCCTGAGGACACCAAGGAGTAGCAACTTGCTGGAAGAAATTTGATAATATCATCATAAATATAGAGAAAGCATTCCTTTTTCTTTATAGAGAACCACAGGGTTCACAATTCAATACTAAGAGTTATAGAACTCAAGGAATAATCAATTAGTAGAGATGAATGACAATTAAACATTGGAAATTGAAAGTCTCTGAATTTTAATAGCTCTCTTCAAGAAATACCATAGTGATAGCAGATAGATGCATAAAGAGCATGTGATGTATTTTATTTTCTATAATAACTATCAAATTTTTGTTCACATTTAAGAAAATAGTAGAGATTTGGCTATTACAAACAAGGCTGCTATGAACATAGTGGAATATGTGTCCCTGTGGCATGTTGGGGCATCTTTTGGGTATAAGCACAAGAGTAGTATAACTGGATCTTCAGGTAGATCTATTTCCAATTTTCTGAGGTATCTCCAGATTGATTTTCAGTGTGCAATCCCACTGGCAATGGAAGAGTGTTTCTCTTTCTCCACAACCTTACCAACATGTGCTGTAAACTGAGGTTTTGACCTTAGCCATTCTGATTGGTGTATGGTGGAATCTCAGGGTCGTTTTGATTTGCATTTCCCTGATCATTAAGGACTTTGAATATTTCTTTAAGTGCTTCTCAGCCATTTGAGATTCCTCTGTTGTGAATTCTCTATACCCCATTTTTGGTAGGGTTGTTTTGGTTTTTTTGGTGGTTAGCTTCTCGAGTTCTTTAAGTATTTTAAATGGACACAAATCTCCCTAAAACATGATGGGAGCTATAGTTAGTGCAAAGACTAGCAGGCATATAAAATTGCCTATAAAATTGGGGAGGGAATTGAAAATGACACAGAAAATAACAAAAGTAAAAAATCACCCAGAGACAGTAATAAACACAATAATGAAGAAATTAGAAGAGTAGAAATAAGAATTAAAAGGAAAGTTATAATTCTTATAAAGTTTACCAAGTAGAAGAGTAATCCCACAGTATAAATATTTATTTATTTTTGTATATCAAATATATTGTTACCTTGTGATAAAATGTTATTCCAACTACAAGAAATACCTTACAACTGTTGGAAGAGACAGAAAAATTAATAATGTGGAAGCCAAAATCAAAATACTGTGAATTGTTTCCTCTGTAATTCTAACTTTTAGGATGATGCCTCAAAGCATCATTAATAAAATACGATAATTTAACCCATTGGTGATATGTCTATCATCATTAATGAACACAGTAACAAAGAAGTCCCAGAAAAGAAATGAGTTATTAAACCTCTAATTCATTTCAATGACATTTATTTTACTTTATTTATGTATATAAAGTACTTATTGATCATATCAACACTCCACAAAGACGTCTACATCCAAGGTGCCCCTACCAACACATCCTAATACCAACTCTAACTTCTCTTTCCTTTCCCTTCCTTTCCTTTCCCTTTCTTTTCCTTTATTCTTTCCTTCTTTCTTTCTTCCTTTCTTCCCACTTCTCCCTCCCTTCATCCCTTTTTCCCTCCTCCCCCTCTCTGTTATTTATTTATTTATTTAATCCCACAATGGGTCATTTAGCCCTAGCTGGCTTCATACTGTGCCACTGAGGATTCCTTTATGCCATTGATCCAGTTAGTACTGCACTTGTGGATTCTCATGGGCCTGGTTATAGGCCATCAAGTGTAGTTTAAGAAACCTGCTGGTGACTCTATTTCCAAAAAAATATGATTCTTCCTCACCAACCAGCCAGCAAATCCCAGTAGCTGCTCAGCTACTAGTGATGCCTCATAAGCACCTCTCCTATCCATGTTGGAATTTTGACTGCTTTGATCTGATGCCTTTGTGGATTTTAGACTTCAATGGCCATATTGTATACAGAAGAAAATTTCACAGAATTCCCTATCCTCAGGACCCCGGTTTCTTTCTTGCATAATGTTTCAAGAGCTTGGGGGATGTAGATATATGATGCCTCACTCAGGGCTGAGCATTCACAGTAACTTGCTCTCAGTCATGAGATTCAGCCAAAACAGCTGTAGATACAACCAAGCCTAACCAAAGTTGGAAATAGCAGAGCTCGATAGGCATAAGTCATGTTTTTCTCTTCAATACACCACTTTATTAGGTATTCACTACTCTTTGACTGTGCTCCTTGAGACTTGCATCTTCAATCTTCCCTAAGAATTTTACTGGTGTTTTTCTAAATATGTTTTTTTATGGTGTTTATATTCTTTGCATCGGAACTCACATTACTTAATCTTTTAAAATATTTTTATTTAGGCATAAAATAATGTGTTTGGATCAGATCTATCCTCTATTCTTTTCTATCCTACACCACAGCACCACTTTGCCTCCCACTTTCAAATTCTATCTCTCTCTCTTTTTATTATAATACCAACTGAGCCACATTTTGCTATATGCATGGGTGGAACGTCATTGACGTCCCATTGCATAGGCCATTGGATAGGCCATTGCATAGGCAGCCTCTCAGGATCCACATTCCCAAAGAAAACTTGCTCTCCCTCTCCCAGAAGACATCTATTGCCAATAACTGCTCCTTGGCTATGTGTGAGACTTCATGCCCCATCCCTATCCCCACCCATGCTGGGATTTTGGCTGTTAAAACTTGTGGTTATACTTGCTCTGTGTTCGTATGGGTAACTGTACTGTCAGAGCTGGCAAATATTGTTTAATTACCAGGATATATTCCCTCTGACTCTTACGATAATCCCACCTCTCTTACACAATGATCTCTGAAGCTTGAAATTAGAGTATTAGATATAGACATCCCACTTAGAGCTAAGTACTTCACCATCTCTTATTCTCTGCACACCCACTCCAAAAAGAAGGTTCTTTGATAAGAGGTGCATTAATTTTTTTTGTATATAGATAACGGTTAGCTAAATAGTAATAGGCTTTTCATTATGGAATGTGACATAGCCAGTCATTTTGGGGGGGGTCCCCAGTTAATTGTAACAGGCATGAGATCGATCTTATGGAGTAGCATTTAAATCCAATGAAAAACTTCAATGGCCACTCCCATAACATGTATGTTACTACTGTACCTGTAAGTACATCCTGCTAGGTCATTATTTCAGTTTACAGCATTCATAGCTATGTAATATTAATAACTTTTCTCCCACAGTAGCATGTGTAGAACCATCTAGCATTATAAAAGTTAAGTAGTAAGAACAAAGCTTCCACATACGTACCCACTTGATTTTCCCTCTGACTGACTCAAGTATGTGGTGTCTTTAGTAATGGAACTTCACCACCAAGTTCTGGAGGGTAACCAAGAGTAATGCCAATAGACTGTAATATTTGAAGATTTATGGGACCATCCTGACCAACCACTCTGAAAGAGACAATTGATATCTTGCACTAAACCTTTTATTTGATAATCTATGATATCTTATTGAGGCATTATCCTCCATTATAGGATTAATATCTGCAACCTCCTTTTTCATGTACGTGAATATATTTTAGGAAGCTTCTAGAATAATAGGATTCCACATGGTATTTTCAAATGTTTTTTTTTAAAAAGATTAATCTTATTATTTACTAACATGTTTGTGTAGTCTCTATGTACATATATATGCATATGCATCAGGGTACCTGTAGGGGCCAGAAAAGGTGCTCCTGAGGATAAAAGCAGTTATGGCCTACATGGTGTGGGAGCTAGGAAGGAAATATTGGTCTTGTAATAACTCAGCAAATGTTCTTTACAACTGAGCAACTTATCTAGCCCTCCTTAATTCATAATAATACTAGGAAAATAAAATATTCATCTGCTGCTGAAATAAGTAAAATTAAATTCCAAAAGCCAAAAATTATGTATACATACATATTCCAATTGCTCCATTGTTTTCCATAGTAAGGACACAGTATATAGCAGAGAGGAGGCACTAATAAAAGACAAATATATGAAACTATAAGTTGAGTAATTTGAAATATAGTTAAAAGTAGAAAATAATAAAAATTACTCAAAATCAGATATTTATTTTTCATACTGTATAAAAAGTCTAATACAATTTGGCAAAGACTGGAAGATACATCTGAAGAAAGGTAATGAGAGTACAAATCACAACATGTTATATTCTCTTATAACAAGGGAATATATGCTTAAATATTACATTAATATGCTTAATGACAATCACAAAAGAATCTAAAGGAGGAAGACTTTGGCCTACCTGTTGTAACACATAATAAATACAGATGAATTTTTATATAAGTCAGTGACACTGAAAAGGCAAGGAAGATAAGTAAAATAATGTACAAAATATTTTCTTTTAAAATAAAAATATGAATTAAGCTATGATACAAGACTATATATTACTCTGTTAAAAATTAATTCTACCACATGAACAAAATAAATAAATGAAAGTAGCAAATCAGGAAATTTATACTGTACAGAAGCACTATAATCACAGAAGCAAGAAACTAGAAGTAGAAAATATGGGAACTGACACTAAGTGTTGACTTTTAACCTCCATATGCACACCGTAGCATGTATGTACCCACATTCCTACAAAGATACATGCATTCATTACTCAATGTGCACAAAGCTTGAAAGTAGTTAAAAGTGATGTAAAATAATAACCCTGATTGTTGGTTCAAATCTACAAGCAAATGAAGCTCTTAATTGTAGAAATGAAAGGGATTATAATTACATGAGAGATATGCATTTAGTTCGGTTGATATAATGGAAACTGAGCATATTTCAAGCAATAATACAAAATAAGAATGGGAGTCAAGAGTAATGGCTCAGATGTGATTCCAGCAATTGGGCTGCTGGAAAGGCAGGATGATTGTGAGTTCTAGCCCAGACAGGACTGAATAACAAGAATATGACTAGCCCACTATAAGTGATACAACCATTCCACTGTCTTTATCACTTTATTTCTTGCAGACGATTGTCTTTCACAATGCTTACAACTTGGGTTATGTATTTTATTTTTTCTTTGGTGGTCACTATCCATGGAAAGTCTGTTTTCATTTGCATTTAAAAACCCCATCATATGGAAGCTATGTTTTGTTCACTTTCAGCTCTTTAAACAATTTTTTTTTCATTTTTCAGTAGCCTAGAATCAAATTACCTTTCCTAATTATTCATTGGTGCTAGAAGAGAAAACAGCATGTACAATGTGAGACACACTAAAAGCCTTATCACAGAATTGTCCTTCAGAAGCATCATTCCTCTGCACCTTCCAGCACTGGTAACATCATTGTGGCCTTTCTTGCTCCAAAGAAATGCTAATCTTAGCATTAGATCTAAGCTTTTGGAATAACTCAGAGTCATGCATAGCCATTTGTATCCTGAGAGCCATTTATGTCATTGTATAGAATTCTATTACTAATTATTCTGCAATTAAAAAAATTGAACAGCACAAATGGCATTCAAGTGGGCGAGCCTAGAAGCAGGAAGTACAAGAATTGTTGAAATTAAAAACCAGGGTCTTTCCTTCTGGATGGCTGCTGTGCATGTTCGGTTTAGACACACTACACACTCTTACCAGGGACTATCATTGGCAATTCATCTGACTTGGGCTCTTTTGTGGTTTTGTTTTCTTTATATGATCCATCTTTTTTTTTCTCATCTCTAAATATATTTTACACACTTTGCACAACAACTGCATATCATTCTGTTTATGTAATGTAAATGCTGTCTGTTAGAAGGAAAGGCTTTCTACATGTAATGAGATTGTATTATGTATCATAATATATTGTATTATGTTCCTTTTCAATGCCCATAGCAGCATATCTTCTCTCTAGGCATAGATAAATAGGAAAAAAAAAACATAAGAATGGAATTGTCTTTGCAATGAAGTCATTTGACCAACTAATGACAGAGGCATAGTTTGAGAATGCATTCTTTAGTTTCTTTTATTGGTTTTATGTTGTATCTGTTTGGTACTCATCTTTGTTGATACATGTGGGCCTTGGAGTGCTAACACTAGTTGTTTTCTATACTACCCATATCACTGTCATATATTCACTGTTGGGATTTCAATGATTAAGAATTTTCTTGCATGTCTATGGAACAGATACCACAGATTGGTACCCAATACGATCTCCTATTCAATTCTTAGCCTTCTTATTTGTTTCCTTTTTAAAATGCCTGATTTTCCAGACTCCTTTACAACACTTAATCATGTGACACAGCATATACCCATAACATAGAAAATGATGTGTGATGTGCCACCTTTCTCTTCTCCTCTTCTAGAATAAAGAGTGGGTTTTGAGGCCTAGCATAGTCAGTGTGTGATTGTGAGCCATCAGCAAAAGCAAAAAGGAAACCTGCCAAGGATCATAAGGCAGAAGGCTGGAGAAAATTGGATCCCTAATGGCATGGCTGAGCTTCAACAATCCTTATCTCCCAGCACATTATGCAGAGAAAAGAAGCCTTTATTTCTCTTAGAAACAGTTGGTCAGATTTTCTGTTATTTGCAGACAAAAATATTCCAGAATTCTTGTCTCCTTCTCCTTTACTTTGATGTGTAGTCCACAATTCCTGTTAATGTGGCTGCTGCTGCTGTCATAGCTCACTGTGGCCTTCATGAGTTCACAATGCAAGAATGCAAGGGATTGTTCTTATTTTAATTTGCTAGAGACCTTGTTGGCCTCTCGGTATGTCATAGCACACAGTACCCAGTTTTTTACATCTTGTCTCTTCAGATTATTTTTAGTAGGAAGCTCAATATTGTTCCAGTAAAGAATAAGACCACTCGAGCGGCCTCTTGCCAACTCCTGTGTTCGTTCTCATCAGAAAGCTCTTCGGCCGAACTTCAGTATGTCAGCTGTGACTTTTCTGTCCTCATCCATTTGCAAAGGCAGCCAAATGAATGCCCTTAATCATCTCACCACTCTGTACCTCGTCCTCAGTCAATGCTCTCATTGGATCCTTTGGCTCTTTCATGACATCAACTTTTCCTTGATGCTTCACACTGACTAAGCATTTGTGTCACATCTACTGGTGTCTTATGTTTAGCATTATGGTGATCATTACAACTAAATTAACAATAGTAATCTTTACCATTTTTAGTTTTTCTATTTCTGTATATACAATAAAATGGATGGCACATATCAGATATACAATAAATATTAGAAAAACTGAATGCAGAAGTGAATTGCAAGTGAAATTGGTTATAACAATGCACATTGTTGACTGCTACATCAACAGTGTGTTTTTCAATCACTTTTGTCAAATTCTCAAAGTTTACTCTTACTTTGCTACTCTTATCTTGCTAATATGTTATCTTTTTGAGTCTTACATATAATAGTAGCATTAAAATTTCAAACATAGACTTAAAGCTTTTATTACTGCATGTTTTGTGGACTACAGAAAAAGTTCCTTGCAAAGGACTATATGAAATGCTTTCTTAATTAATGTGTTTTAGAACATCCACTATTTGTTGAAAAGGTTGCTAAAGGTTTCATATTTAATAGTATTATTCTTTAATAGCTCAAATATTTAGCTAGCCTTATTTTAGAAGCATTTCAGCTTTGAAACATTTAATCTTGTTGTTGGATATGCAAGCTGTAATGATTTGTCATTCAATTACATATTATT
This sequence comes from Montemys delectorum, assembly GCA_019843815.1. NCBI lineage: Eukaryota > Metazoa > Chordata > Mammalia > Rodentia > Muridae > Montemys > Montemys delectorum. The sequence continues at coordinate 34,308 of JADRCD010203588.1, forward strand.
GGGGGCAATAAAATCTATTTACCTTCACACCCTTAGATGGTATTTCTTGCCTATGTCAGTGTGATATAATGTTCTATAGTGTTTGGAGTTTAATTTTTTTGTATTGTTTTGTTTTTGTTTGGTTTCCTTACTATTTATATCTACTCTTCTCAATTTTACGGGTTTTTTTGTTATTGAATTGTTTTAAGAATTTCATTCATGCATACTCTATTTACCTCATAGTCCTTCCCCCTTCCCTTGCCAAGGTTTTCCATTCCCCCCACAAATCCTTCTAAGATTCATGATTTCTTTTGTTGTAATTATTATTGTTACATATATGTACTGAATCCACTAAGTATTGCTTTATGTACATGTATTCATGGTTGTTCTGTTGTGATTGAAGAACCTTTCAGGGTGCTTTATCTTAGAAAAACTCTTGATTCTCTGTCTCTCATCAGCCATTGATTTCATGTGGTTTTTTTACCTAATGATGGGACCTTCTAAAACTCCCCCCACCCACTCCCCCCAGTCAGCATAACATCATGTAGGTCTTGTTTGGGCAACCATATTGTTTATATTTCTAGGGTTCATCATCCCTGCCATGTCTAGAACATACTATGTAGCAGAAGGTATTTTGGCCCTGTGGCTTCTACAGTCTTTCTGCCTTCTCTTCTGCTGTATTCCTGGAGCTATAGCTGTAGAAACTTCATTATAGCTGTATGAATTGGGGTCAATACTCCAGCCACCTATTCTATGAATTTTGACCACATGAAGGCCTCCATTTGTTGCAGAAAGAAGTTTCTTTGATGAGAATGAGTACCAATGAGAACTACACTTATCTGTGGGAATCTGATATGTATTTGAAATACAATTACAAATTCTATTGGTTCAGGAAAATGTCAGTAATAGGTTGTGCCATACAAGTCCGTGACTTCTCCAGTTTGGGGTAGTCAGTTAGATTTATAACACTAAGTATGAATTCTTTCACATTAACACTAATTAGACAACTGTTGGTTACTCCCAAGATATAAGTGCAGTTGCTGCTCTCTAGGAGACACCTTATCAGTCTGGCCATCCTGGAGGTTTGTGTGCTTTACAGTAGGGCAGAGCTGTAGATTACTTTTCTTCCTCGGTAGCTTACACAGCACTTTCTGATGCTATGAGAGTGAGTTCTCAGAGAGGAGTCTTCCGGATCATCTCCAGCTAGAATATTCCATGTCCTGTGTTTGAAGGATGAGGTATCTTGGCCATCAATTCTTTCTTTTGAGTTCTGAGATGCAAACAAGAGCAATAGCAATAACCTGTATTGCTTTGAGTCTCTTGAACCTATATGATCAACAATTCAAAGAAATATTTCCTATGGCTGGCACTGGGGTTTTTGTTAGATAGCCTACAGCTCATGGGGAGAAGCATTATCTTCCTCTGTGACATAATTATATATGTGTGCACATGAATTAGGCATGCATTTTCAAGTAAGCTTATAAAATAATGTTTTCTATGGGTTTTGAACACTCTCAATGTTATTCCTCTTTTCCTCTTCCCCTTTTCCCTCCTCCTCCTTCACTCTTCCTTTTTCCCCTTGTTAGCAGCTGAATCCTTAGATTTGAATATGTGAACTGAAATAACTGCAGAATCCAAGAAAACTGAAAGAGACTATTAGCTCTAGAATGATAGGGAGATATCAGGGCACAGATGCCATTCCAGTTTTGTAGAGATAGATGCTAAAAAATTTTTGAGATACAGCTATGATGTCAAAATCCACAATCATGTAGGGATCATAGTAGAACATCAATAAATGTGGTTAGTTGTGTAAGAAATGATTGAAAAGACACTCAAACAGGAAAGAAAATCTTTGCCTTAACCCAGAACATGCTGATCTATGGGAACAAATAAGACATACATTTCTGTCTAAATAATGAAGATTCTGAAAAACATTATAGTCCTTTTGGTTTCTTTACTTTTTCAATGTTATATTTTCATTTCACTAATATTCATACTGGCTATTTTCTTCTATATCGTTGATACCCAACCTGTGTTCCATGAACCAGAACAGAGTTACCATTAGAGTTGTGGAAGTTTGTTCTCAGTTCATCACTGGATAATGAGTTGTATATCACCAGTGGATAACAACAGTACACAATTTGTACATGAAAGTTTAAATTTGCAAAGTCCTAAACTCTGTCAATAAATGTTTGAAAATAAAAAAAGCAAGATAACCCAGTAACTGCCTTTTGTAAATGTGGCTTGTAAGAGGTCTCTAGACTGGAGTAGACACTGACAATAGACCCACCCGACTGCACACAATTTCTTGGAATCTAGAACACCATTATCTCCTAATTATGTGGATGGAGATGGTTTTAACCACTCACTGTTTGTAATGATTGTTATCTGCTAATAATAAATAATAGTGATGCCATCAGCTGCATTTTTCTATAGTTAATAATTGAAATCCAATCTATATTTCATTAGACATTTTCTTTATTTACATTTCAAAACCCCTTTCCTGGTTTCCCCTCTGGGGGAAAAAAAACTATTCTCTCCCTCTTCCCCCTGCTCACCAACCCACCCTCTCTCACTTCCTGGCCCTGGCATTCTCTTACACTGGGGAACAGAGCCTTCACAGGACCAAGGGCCTCTCCTTCCACTGATGACTGACTAGGCCATCTACTCCTACATATGTAGCTGGAGCCATGAGTCCCACTATATGTACTCTTTGGTTGGTGGTTTAATCTCTAGGAGCTCTGGGGATACAGGTTAGTTCATATTGTTCTTTGTTCTATGAGGCTGCAAACCCCTTCAGCTCCTTGGGTCCTTTCTTTAGCTCCTTCATTGGGGACCTTGTGCTTAGTCCAATGGATGGCTGTGAGCCTCTACTTCTGTATTAGTTGGGTACTGTCAGAGCCTCTTAGGAGACAGCTATATCAGGCTCTTGTCAGCCAACACTTGTTGGCATCCACAATAGTGTCTGGGTTTGGTAATTGTATATGGGAAGGATTCACAAGTGGGGTCATCTCTGGATTGTCCTTCCTTCAGTCTCTGCTCCACACTTTGTCTCTGCAACTCCTTCCATGGGTATTTTGTTCCCCCTTTCAAGAAGGACCAAAGTATCCACACCTTGGTCTTCCTTCTCCTTGAGTTTCTTGTGGTTTGTGGATTGTATCTTGGGTATTCCGAGCTTCTGGACTACTTATCAGTGAGTGCATACCAGCAATACCACTCCTGGAAATATACCCAGAAGATGTTTCAACATGTAATAAGGACACATGCTCCACTATATTGATAGCAGTCTTATTTATAATTGCCAGAATCTAGAAAGAACCTAGATGTCCCGCAACAGAGGAATGGACACAGAAATTGTGGTACATCTACACAATAGAGTACTATTCAGCTATTAAAAACAATGAATTTATGAAATTCTTAGGGAAATGGATGGATCTGGAGAATATCATAATGAGTAAGGTAACCCAATCACAAAAGAACGTACATGGTACACAGTCACTGATAAGTGGATATTAGTCCAGAGGCTTGAAATTCATTCTCTTAAGGATGAATTTTCAGGAGAACAGTTGACATACTCAATCCTGGTATATCACTATTGACAATATGTTTGCTTCTCAATGGCTTTGTTTTCTAATGTTCCTTTCCGTATATTAAAATTACAATGTATTATGTATAGAATATTGCTATTAATCTTCATGATATTTTCTACAGAGATGCTCCAACATCATGCAAAGAATGCTGAGCAAGCCTGAAAAGTGAAGGCTACATTTCCTGGTTCTCTTATTTTCACCTAAATACCCATAAAATTACTTACATAAAAATGTCAATTCCCAGATCCATGGGTGATTGGGTAGTGACAAGCAGGAAATTAGAGAAGTCAATTTGCATATATTATTTGCAACCGAGACCTTTGTTTGACATCTCTAATAGCTCCCTCAGTGTCCCCAGGTGTGCATGCTGAACAGAAAGGGTAAATGGAGGGACAGGAGCTATGATAGCTCCCACCTGCTCTGCCTCTGTTTTAGCAGGGCTCCATGATTATGCTTTTTGGAAAGACAAAGAAGATAGGAAACAGCTGTTTTGAAACATTTAAAACTGCATCCACCCTTGACAAACAGAACAGATTTCTAAAGTGCTTTTTTGGTACCAAGTAAAAAGGTCTTTTGAAATCAGAAAGAACAAGTTAGTGTTACTCAATTCTTTTTCAGTACTCATGCCTTTTCAAGCATTCACATATTCTCTATAAATCAAGTCAAGGAAATTCATTGCTTATGAAGAATAGAATGAATAGCACTTAAAAGAGTGCGAAGAAAGCAACCAGTGTGAATGCTTTTCAGCCCAGCAGGCACAGGTTCACTAGTTCTGGCTAAAACAAGAAAGTGGTATCCATTAAAGAAAAGCCTCCTTGGCCTCTGAACTACATCCCAAAAGTTACCATGAACAGTGACTCTTGCTTGGAGTATCATTTGCTCTTTTTTTTTTTTTTTTTTTTTTTTAAACATGAAGTCAAGTCCCTTCATCATGGTATGGCATTGTATCATGAGAGACATTTGGGATAGAATTACAGCTGGGAGCCTCTCATCTTACTTTTGCATTTATTTTATTACAAAAAAGGACCCTCCAGCTCCTTTTAGGGTCCCTCTTTCCTTTATAAGCAAAAAGAGATTGCTATCTGTCCAGCCGTTATGACACAGCAATGAATGAAATGGTGCAACAGTCACAA
>JADRCD010203589.1:0-34011 GCA_019843815.1 Montemys delectorum
GTGACCTCTGTTAATCTCTTGGGTCCATCTATACAGACATTCCATTAGCAGGATATGGGAGCTGGAAACTTCCTGGAGAGGTCTGGAAACTACTTACCAATCTCATTACCTTAAAAATATCATATGCACAAAGAAAAGACTAGAAGAAAATAAAACAAAATGGTCAATGGAATTCACCTGTGAGTGAAATGTAGTTTTAGCTTTGCATCTCTTTGTCATTTTTCTAGGCTTCCTACAAAAGGAAAAAGAATATTAACAAAATGCAGCAAAGACAGTAAACATTCAGTTATTTCTAGTGCATTAAATTTCCTGAGAGCATTTATAGTGTGTATATATTGTTATTTATATATAATATATATAAACATATTTTGCTGCATATTGATTTCACTGTCCATTTCCATTGTCTTCATTAATATCCTGAGAGCATTTATAACATATATGCATATATATATGCAATATATAGACAAACATATTTTACTACATATTGTTTTCACAGTTTCCATTGTCTTCTGCATGATACATTATTTAAGGTGAATAAAATGTGGTGCAATTTGTGGCCAGATGTTGAGCTGTTTTATTCTTTAAAGAATAGTTTTTGTATAACCCTTGAGGTCTTTTGCTTTTGCTTCACCTTTTAGTAAATAGGAGAGGGCGCCAGGAACTTGCTTTCTTATTCAAAGTTGAAGGGCTCTTCCTTTCCAGAGAGGTTGCCTGCCCTTTCCAGAAGGATGAGGCCTGAGTTTAAAGCTGGGTGTGGGGACCAGGTGTGGAGAACCCACATCCTGCTTAACTGCTGCATAAAGGTGGCTGCTGCTCAAGGTTAGTTCAGAAGAGCAAGACTTCCACTCTGGGGTCTTTGCCTGTTAGTGAGTTACAATCTGACCAGGTAAGTTCAAAGAGAATGATGCTAGTTAATGCCCCTTTAAAAATGATTTTCACTGAAATAGAATTCCATCACTTCCTTCTCTTCTCCTCCCCCTCCTCCTCTCAGATGCCCTCCCCTGAACTCCTCCCATGCTTTCCCACTCTCAAGGTAACAGTATCTTTTTCTTTAATTATATTTGTTATATTTGTGTGTATGCATAAATACACAGTAGTTAATTCTTTTTAAATTTTTTTACAAAACTTATACAGTATATATTTTTATTTTTATTATGTTTAAGAACATTTTTTAAATTTAAATATATTTTAATCATATTCTCACCCCCCTAAATCTCTTCCAGAACCTCTCCCCTTCCCTACCCACCCAAATCCAAGTCATTTCTCAACAAACAAAAATCCAATGCAAAAAAACACACCCACCCAAAACTAAGAAAAGAAAAGAAAAAGAAACCCCCAAAGAAATAAATAATAAAACAAAACACCCCCCCACACACACACACCCCAAATCATAATAAAAGCACACACATAAGCTGTGGTCCATTATATGTTAGTCAACTACTCCTGAACATGAGGCCTGCCCCCCTGTAGTGGTTTCTATACCCAGTGTCCCTCTACTGGAGAAAACTGATTTGCCCCCTCCTGGGAGGTATAAGTGTCAGTTCAGTTGTTAGCCTAGTGTCTAAGTTTTCATTCACTCATTCACTCACTCACATAAATATAAAATAAAGTATAATTAGATAAAATAAAAACTATCACTTTGGAGTTGGATAAGACAAACCAACAGAAGGAAAAGAGCCCAAAAGAAAGCACAAGAATCAGAAACACACTCATTTGCGCACTCAGGAGTCCCATAAAAAAGTGAACTGGAAACCATAATGTGAGGACAAAACATATATTACAGACCCAGGCAGGCTTTGTACATGCTGCCTCAGTCTCTGTGAGTTCAAATGAGCTTAGTCCCTGTTTGTTTTGAGGTCTTATTTCTTGGTGTCCTCCATTCCCTCTGCCTCGTCCACCCTTTCTGCCTCCCCTTCTACAAGGATCCTCGAGTTCTGAGAGGAGGGATTTGATGGATCTGATTGATTAGACCTGACAGTTCCAAGGTCTCTCACTTTGTGTAAAGTCTGGCCATGGTTCTCTATTTTTATTCCCATTCACTGCAAGAGAATTCAAGTAAACACACACACACACACACACACACACACACACACACACACACACACACACCATGGGCCCTCACATACTCTCTTTTTTCCCTCAAGAACAAAGTACACATTTGTGTTTAGGAACCTGGTATTTGCCATATGTTACTTTATTTTTCCTTCCATATTTCCTTCCAAATTTTTCTTTAGAAAAATTTCCTGGACTTTTCAGGGATATTGTATGGGGGGGGGGGGAAAGTCAAACAACCTCCTCTTGACTCTCAGCTCAGTTGGTTTTTGTAAGCTCTTGTCTCTAAAATCCCCTGTAGGATTAATCCAATAGAAGATTAGGTTAGAGAAGATAGAAGAAAAGATTTCAGATTGAGTCACATGATATTTGATTCAATATTATCATTGTAGAAACATTTATGAAAGCATTAACCTTGTGTTGACCTACTCCAAGGACAAATTCCCCTGGTCATTTTTCATTCTTAACATGTAAGGTTAGAGAGAAAAACTTATTTTTTGCTTGGTACACAATGTATTTGAAAGCTAAAAAAGAAAGTTTGATTGAACTTGAACTATGGAAAGCTTGTATGTCTAATCTCTGCGGAAAAGTCTCTGGAGTGATTCTGCAAAGGAAAAAAAAAAAACATGTTTTCTAAAAGCTAGGAAAAAAAAAGTCACTTGTAGTTATAAAATTCCATAAGTTTAGTTGTGAAATTCCAAAGTCACTGCTACTTCTTGAGCATTCTTGGCTGACACTCTAGCACCTTCTATCTGGTCAGGACACGGTGAGGATGCTCATCTATAAAATGGTTGTCTATATCTCCTGGTCAGGACATGGTGAGGATGCTCATCTATAAAAGGTTGTCTATGTCTCTTCTCTCATGTTCCCTCTCTCTCTAACCACAAAGCCAAGAAGAATTAAAAGAAAAAATGCCTACTTCTACTCAACTATATACAGAAATTTTGATGTGTCTAGGCAACATATAGCCTTATGATAATAAGAAAATTCATTCCACTTTTATGATAGCAGAACCAACCATCTAAGAATTGAGACCATGCAGGAACAACTCAAATGACCTCAAAATTAGAACCTCTTATACATATATGTATACAGGAGTGATTCTCTCATTTTTACACACATACACCTGCACATCTGCACAGGTGAACACACTTTCAAAGTTTCATGTAGCTACACACCTTTATAAAGAAAAAAAAATTAACTTTTGGTTATAGTTACTGGCTCAATTGCTTGATTTCTAGACATAGAAATTCTTTATTTCATTGTAACATTTCAATTGTGGGAATATATTGTATCCCAAACAATACTCAATGTGCAAATATTTTAGAATTACATGTTGAAATGGAAACACAGTTTGTTTTAATGACGATTTCTATGAAATTTCTATTTCTTTCCACAAGAATTCTTGATGTCCCTATTGATTCTAAATAAAGTAAGAACTTAGTGGTGTAATCCAAAAATGCTGAAGTCCTTTAGCCTGAACAATCTACCCAATTAGTATGACTTAGACTAAAAAAAAAAAAAAAAAAAACATTAAAAATTGGTTATAACGTTATGAAGAGAAACTATTGATATTAAAACTAAAATCAACATTTTTAAAAGCAAAAACTAACCAGCGAATTAATGTGTAACAAAACCATACCCGCTAGTTTACAATATTACATTCTATTTTTAAGTTTTAGATTTATTTTATTTTACATGCATGAGTGTTTTGCCTTGTAGGTCAGAAGAAGGCATCAGATCATCTGGAATTAGAGGGAAGGCTGTTTGTGAGCCACCATGTGGGTGCTGGAAACGAAAACCCAGGTCCTCTGCAAGAGCAGCAAGTGCTCTTAATGGCTGAAGCGTCTCTCTGTTTCCCAATATCCTCTTCTTTAATTCAACAATGCCCTAAGGATAGTTGCTGATAGCAAGCTGATTTTATAAATGAGAGTGCTGAGCACTGGAAAGGTGATAAATTTACCAAGATAACAGGTTATTGAATAGCCATGTTAAGACTAGAACCCAGGCAGTCTTAACCTGATAGCATACCACAGATACTAGTAAATTAGAGAAGTATGCCTCCGTGTGAATTCAGTTCTCAGTTAAATGGGCTGTGTACTCAGCTAATGGCTAATGTGATTACCACCTTATAAACCTTGGAATTGTTGCTGGTCAAGCATGGAAAATGGAAATATCTGTGCTTACTCTTCTGTTTCCAAGACTAATTTTTTAAATTCCATGAACATATTAAGAGAGTGATGATGGTCGGGGGGAGGGAAGTTAATTGTATAAACAAGCCATTAGATTAAAATTCTACGTAGGCATGACCTACCAATTTTGCGTACTGATGGTAGAAATTAGTGGATTGATGGACTTTAACCATTCCATTAAAGCCAGCACTGTATCCCTGTAAATCATTGCTGAACTCATTACTCATTATAGATTGTGCTTCTCATGCCGTGTCACATGTAAAATCCTGACAAGATTTCCCTGGCATCCAAACCACATCTTCTAACTCAAGCGGCATGCCTCTCGGATGTGTCAGCCCACTGCAGGTGTTTGTCTATTCCGGTGAATAATTACATCAAACAAAGACAAGAAAAACTCTAAAGCTGACAAAGCCACACGTCTGAAATCTGTACTTTCTATCTCTTGGGAAATTAAAGTTCACACGTGATGGGCTTCTGTACCCATGGTTTGGGTGCATTCCAGGATTTTAGAGATGTCCTTTTCTTTACACACCCAAAAATTGCAATAATACAGAAAATTAAAGTGCATTTGCAGACTGGACTACAGCTCGCCAGCGCTTTGTCCTATCTCTCTGAATCTCCAAAAAAAAAAAAAAAAACAAAAAAAAAAAAAACAAAAAAACAAAACCAAAAGCAAAACCACTACTAGCAATCAAATGAATGAGCCAGAAATGACAAGTGTTTGGACAGTTCTAGAATACTTTGAGGTATTTTTTAGCTTATTTCTGAGTTGTATTAGCTTAACCTGTAATAGAATATAAATGAGCCCATATGGCACAGATGTAATTATGTTCCATGTGAGAAATCCCTGTGGTAGGTTGGGGTGGAGGCAAGGGAGAAGACTATACCAGCTTTTTGCCCCCTCCCCCCCCTTTCCCAGGCACCACATGTACCTTCTGGAGGGCATGATTTACACATCATTTGCATCAGGAAGAATAGAAAGAAACACAGTGCTAACCACACAGCCCTGAAAAGGGCCAGGGAAAGACTGGAGATCCCCAGGGTTGCAGCTCTCTGTGACTGACATCCAGGGAGGAAGAGAGGTGGCTTCCCCTCGGGATTGCATTGATGAAGTGATCTGTGATTATGTGGGCATAGCAATCATAAGGCATAATTATTATTACTGCTAGAGAATGGGCAACAAGTCTCTAGGGAAGGACTCTGTCACAGACACTTTGCTGGCGTATGCTGGAAGCAAATGTTCTCCCAAGGATCATTTTCATTCCAATCTGATATTTAGCTGAAGTGTCTTTGACTACCAGTCATGAAACATTAAATATAGATTAGAGACAGAGAGATGTTGAAAGTTGAAATTCACCGGAGGTGCACTCTTGCGTCCTTGAGAAACAACCTCGAATGCTGGCCAGATGTTGTAGCAGCAAGGCAGAGTGGTCCCAAGCTACAGGGAGGCCACAACAGAGGACAGAGAAGATGGTTAGCATTCCACCCGCCTTCTGTTTGGTTTATTTGTACTATATTCAGTTAGCCAAGAAGCCTAACCGGCTGTTAGCAGTAGACGTTGCAAAGCGTTCAGTATCCCGCAAGAACGAAGAAGGGTTTTTGTGCCAGGAAGGGCAGTGATTCGAAGCACGTAATTGATTTTCTACAGTTTCTAACTGTGATAAGGCTAAGGTCTAGCAACAGAAACATATGTTAGCAGTTTTGTCTCTTTTACAGTGGATGCAGCGGAAAAGAAAGTACACTCCAGCTAGTAGATGGGTAACTGGCTTTGAACTTCTCCCTAGATATTAACAAACAGTGCTGGTGGAACTTGGAATGCGGTGCCTGCTTTGGAACAGTTTGGAGGGCAACTGTATTGTAGAAAACAAACTTCACACCCCAGATTCGTGGCCGGGCCATGCAATCCCTTTTCACAATAAGCAGTGGGTGCAGAACAGACACTAACCACTCCTCTACCTCACCCCTGCGTGTAGAGCAGTACCCAGAGAAAGAGGTTCTCCTGGTATATATTAGACATCCATCATTCAGAGAAAGCCCCTCCTTTCTAGAAGCCCTGCACACTAGAGGCATTTAGCCAGTCGTCCTGGAGGCAGCTGACCAGCTTGTCTTCCTGGTCACTGGACTTGGACAAGACATAAGCAGTGAGCACACTAGGATATCAGACTTAAGAACCTCATTGCTTACAAATACTGCCCTCAGTGAATGAAAGACCATTCCCATAAAGCTTTCAAATGGGGAACCAGTTAGCTCCTCAGATCTTTCTGGAAGCAAAGAGCTGGATTAGATGATGGATTGACATCCCCCCCCCCAACCCCTTTCCCAGCTTCCTAAGATTTTGCTTTTCTATCAAACTACCTTACAGAGTTGCTGAATCTCTTCCTCACAAAAAATGTAAAAAGAAAGAAAAGCAGAAACCAAAAGCTCTGTCTGAAGTTGAGACAGTCACTGGGGGCCTCGAATCATTGTGCTTCAGGGCCTAAGGTGATCATTAACAGTCAAGCAGGCAAGCGCCTGAGGCAGGAGAGAGTGGGGGAGAAGGCTGACTTGACTCTTAGCTTTTAAGCATCCCTAGAGCTGGAGGCCCCTTCTGCAATGCCAAGTTTGTGTTTATCCTGAAGGTGGAAATAGATTCGTAGGAATAACCTTCAAGTCACATTAAGCAAATCCAGTTCACCAAAACTGGGAGGAAGCCAGTCTGTGCCAATTCTGATGAATCTCTGTTCCACTTATAGTAGAATCTTAACAACCGAACATAAAAATAACCTCCAAAATAATGTCATACACCAGTAGGCAGCTCTCCTTTGATAGGTGTGGGTGAGGATGAAGGTATACTCGGTTCAGTGTCACCAAGAAGGTGGTGCTTGAAGTGGGTCCTGAAGGAGAAAAAAGATATTTTGCAGGTACAGGGAGTTGAGGAATTCTAGTTGCAAAGGAAAACCATCCCTGAGGTTGTATGGTACATGTAAAAAGAAAGAGAGAGAGAGAGAGAGAGAGAGAGAGAGAGAGAGAGAGAGAGAGAGAGAGAGAGAGAGAGAGAGGAGAAAAGAAGAGAAGAGAAGAAAAGAAAAGAAAAGAAAAGAAAAGAAAAGAAAAGAAAAGAAAAGAAAAGAAGAGAAAAGAAAACAGTATAAATGTGACAAGCTGCAGGTTGCCAAGGCACAGAAACGTGGGTGGACAGAAATGGTGTTTTCCCAAGTCTTAGTTTCCTAGTCATAGAAGTGTTCTGGGTAGCAAGAGAGATGTGGTTGAGGTTATCAATAAGTTAGTTGGCATTGGCACGGTGCAAGAGAGAGGGGGGAGAAAGAACAAGGTCCTGAACTAAGCTTCACAGTGGGGACACACACTAAGCATCAATAGATGTTCAGGTGGTAGGAATGACTGGTCTCCATGGCTTTTAGGATAGGAGCAATAAGAGAAGGAGTCCAGGTTGGTTCCCAGGCAGTAAGCCAGGATAGGATCACTGGCAAAGCACTTGCATTCCATCTCTAAACTGATTAGCAGGTGACTTAGGAAGTAAGCTTGTTTCTAAGTTAGACCTGATTTCCAAAGTAGTGCTTACTGCAGTATTAGTAGGATGGCAAGGCACCTTAGAATATGTGCAACTGGGGAATAATTGGTAACTGCTCTAAAAGTCTAATTAATGGTTATATAAAAGAATAACATAAGAAGTATAAAAATGGGAGCTAACTGTTTTTATCATCATCAACATACAAGATATATCACCTGACAACTTGGCTATAAACAAGAGAATTCACTAAAATAATGATTATGCTGTAAGATAGTCAAAGGTGCCTTAGATACAATGTGCAATAAGAAAGCCATAGAACGCCAAATCATCTTGTTTGTTAGAGGAATAGAAATGACTGATTAAGTGGAAAGATATCCTAATTGGGAGGGTAGATAAATCAGGATAAAAAGATCCATTCTTCCTAAATCAACTTACATTTTCGAGAGTTTCACTGCAGGGCATTGATCCACATGGGTTTTGCTGATGATGGTAGTTTGATGGATTGTGTTTGCTATTCTTTGCTTTCAAATGGATCCAATAACTCTAAAGTTCATTGTAGCAAGATTTAATTTTCAAATATTTGAAAGTAACGTAGTCTTGATTGCATGACTTCAGTAAAAACCTTTAAACATTGGAAATTAAACTCTTGGCCAGATCAGTGGAGGATAAGGAGGAGTCTAGAAATAGATTTGAATATTTACTAAAAGCTAGCATATGACCAATAGCCAAGGGCTGGTTTGGTCTTAAACTCTGAAATGGAAGTCCTTTATGGAGCAAAGTTGCAGCATTTCAAGACTTAGGAGTGGGGTGGGGAGATGGTTCATCAGTTGAGTATTTTTTGTTCTTCCTGAACACCACCACAGTTTGGTTCCCAGCACCCATATCACGTAGCTGACTGTTCCCTGCAGCTCTTGTTCCAGGGGATTCAAGGTTCTCTTCTGATCTTGGCAGGTACTTCCATGCGGTTTGGAGCACATTCACATACAGATAAGTAAGGAAGCAAATAAATTAACTTAAGCAATCTTTTGCCTATCAGAAAATATTATTTCTTCCATTTTCATAAGTAGGAGTATAGAAGGTATATTTGCATAAATCTACCTGTTTGGGCCAATTAATGTGCTATGTGTAATACCCAAATTTATGTTATCACCAGATACTCAGGCTGCTCCATATGTGACATTTTTGCTTAGTGCAGAGACTCTTGGGTGCCTAGAGAAACAGAACAATTCCATTGTCATCTTCAGCAAAAGGTTTGATAGGTAAGGCATTTAAAACTTCTGGCTAAAATAAGGTTTGGGGATTATTAACGGATTTAATTTCTGAAAGCCAGTCCCATGACACATTACCATGGCTAGCTAAGCATTAACTGGATTTTCCCTCCGTTTCCCATATTGGTGAGCTCAACCTTAACTTGTCAGCTTGGGTAAATCCCTTAACTCCTATAAGCCTCAGTTTCTTCCCCTGTCAAATGAAGGGGTTAGGAGAATGGATCCCCGCAGGCTCTTGCTCAAAGCTCCTGTTATTCTGGGTCCAGCCACATGCTGTCATACTCTTGCAGTAGCATAAGGTAAAACAAAGGTCGGTGTGCTGAGGTCGAAATGACATCTGAGGGCAAGTGGCTGCTAGTTAGGAACAATAGTCTCTAGCTGTTTCTGAGCCTGTAACCCAGTGTTTAGAATAAACAAGAATTAAAAATGGAGCTACATATTTGCAAAAGAACGTAGTTACAAATGATATACATCTGTTGCTACGCACATATGTAAGTATAAAGGTCCGCTGCCCTGAGGTATTATCTTTACACAGTTACACATAAATCTCGAAATGGAAAGAGACAATGTTTTCTTCTCGTATGCCAACAGTTCTACCTTCTAGAAGGATTGGATTATAGATAAAGCTAGTTTTGCTCTTGTTACTGTATTTAATGGAGAAAAAATGATAGAAACATTCAATTAATTTCTTGTGATGAATCAACTGAGTTTGGTTGAAAAACAAAAGTCCTTTGACTCTAAATGAGAAAGCCAGCATTGATTTTTGCATTGATGGTTGATCAACAAATATTCTATTAAAAAAAAAAACACTTCTCAGGGACTTTATTTTTTGGTTTGTTTGAGACAGCATCTTACTTTCTAGCCAAGATTGGCTTGAACTCACTGTGTATACAAGTTGACCTTGAACTCATGGCTATCTTCCTGCCTCTTTTTGCCAAGTGCTGGAATTGTAGGCTTTTGTCATCTTGCCACCACAGCCAGCCACCCCAGGGACTTCTTTCATTGCCCTAAAAAATGGTCCATGCTTTATTGTCTTCATATGTTAAGTGTAACTAATAGTATCTGCCCAGTATACCTTTCAGAATTATTATGCCTAAAAAGATTGCACAGGTACATATTGTATACACTGTATGTTATGATATTTAAATGTAACTATATATTTAAAATTATCTGGTTTTGCCATATTACGTATAATGCACCTTTCAAATCTGAAGTATGAGTTGTTGACATTGCACAAAAGTATAAATTATAGTTCAATCCGAGCCCAAAGACTTTCAGGAACTGGGTATCTTAAATTGATAAAGGCACTCATTAGGGGAAAAGAACAGAGCAGTTGCATTTAAAAGACTATTTCTCACAATGAAACTGAGCTGCTCGAGTTTCGAAGCCCATTGATTCCTAGGTGATGGGTCCCTTGGTCACATGTGCTTGCCCGTTGCTCCCTAACTACCTGAGGCCCTCTACCACAGCGCACTCCGCTCCTCTCCTCGGCAGCACTCAGCTGTGCATTGTCCCATGCTTGATGACCTCAGCACTTTATTACAACTTACCAGTGCCGAGACACATGCTTTTATACCTCCCTCATTTCCTTGACTGTAAAGCACTCTCCTGCACAAATGGTTTCCCTGAGGAAACAGAAACCTGGAGGCGCTGACTACTCTTCAAAGGATAACAGGCTCCTATCAGGGAGGGCAATTGACAGTAACCTCCTCTGTACTCTGGCTACTTTCCTCAGCTCTCACCCTGCCCCTTTATTCAAGTTCAAGACTAGGCCCACAAACCAAGGGTTGGGACGTTCTTGGCAAGTTCTCCAACTGAGGATTAAGCACCAACCACTATTCATTGCCTCCCTGAATCAAAAGGGACTTAAGACTCAATGTCAGCTGACAACTGTTAACCAGTTACTAGCTGTCAGGGTCCATCCTAAAGCTTTCATGTTTTATGCAATCCTTGCTCACAACAACTCTGTGACATTAAATAACATGTTATAAAGGCAGAGCAGGGTAGGTGTGAGCCACATAGGTTCAGGGATCCAAACTTGGATCCTCTTCACTGGTGATCCATCCCTCTAGCCCCTATTTGACATTTCTTTTTAGTGTTCCAGGGTCTTTTGTTATATTAAAAATATTTTTGAGCTGCAACTCTATGCTTTTGGTTTTAATTTTAATGTGAAATAGCTCCTATAGGCTTATATCTCGGAATATTCAGTTCCTAGTTGGTGGTAGTGCCATTTGGAAAGGTTATGGAACCTTTTAGACATGAATATTATTCTGGTGGAAATAAAGCTCTAGGAGTGATACTAGACTTTTATAGGTGACCCTGCTTTCATGTTCTCCCTCTCCTTCTCTGTCTCTCTCCTCAGTGTGTAAGGCATTTCCCATTGTCAAATACTGAGATACAGTAAATTCTTTCTCTTGTTTCTCCCTCATCCACCCCCAAACAACAGATAGTGGGGGAGCCCAGTCCCAGAAGATACATCTACTTCACATATTCTATGGCTCAGGGAGCAAAATGGCTAAGGGGGCAGAAAGCTTTTAGGACCAAGATATCAGGAGGTCTCTGGTGCAAGTCTTTCCTGTAAATAACTGTATAAATAAGACCAGAAGACTGGTAATATTAATAGACATGGTAACATGGAAGCTGGACAATTTCACCGAGCCCCACCCCTAAACAAAGGACTACAGAGAACCCATGACTGCTGAGGGAGAATTAGCCTCAGCCAGGATGGTTATCCAAAATAAAGTGATCAGTCCCTAAACCATATACACACAAGCAACAAAAGTAGACCCAGTAGGCTGTATTTATATATCTGTACATTCACATACATATCGTTGTATGTGCAAGTTCGTAACACTAATAATCAAAAGAGAAATTGGCTATCAATCTGAGAGTAGAAGACATGGGAAAGGTTGGACCGGGAGTACCTGGGAGGGGATGGCAGGATAAAAAAGAAGGGGGTGGGGAAAGTAATGTAACTCTATTTTAGCTTAAAATATATTTAAATTTTTCCTTTTCTCAGATATTCTGTCTGTGCAACAAGGAAAGTAATGCATTTCTAGCTTCTGAGAATATACCCATAACCAGACTCCCCAATCGCACAGAGCTTAGACAATGAGAATAGAGGGACACTGTAGGCAGAGTCCTTAAATACAAGCAGATCATCAACTACTTCTGCTAGACCATCAAAGCTGCGGTCATTGGAATGGTGACTGTCCGCTCTTAGAATGCGTATATTCCACTCTACTTATTCTCTGGTGGACACGGAAAGCTGAGTCTGGTGTCTCACAAAGACCAGAACTAGGACTGGGAGAGCGCATGAGGAATTCTGTACCCATCCAATGGATAAGAGAAGTGAGCCAAAGTTGAGCCTCTAAAGCCTTCAGAGCCACGGGCAATGCACCTGACAAAACAAGTGTACTCCACGATGCTTGGTTCTAGGCTGTTTTTATTCTCGTTAAATGTAATTAATTCTAATTAAATTTCACCAAGGACAAAAGTTCAATTCCCTTTCTAGAAAAGGGGCAACTTCCTTTTGAGAATTAGAAGAACTGTCAAGTCATATCTTCTTCTCACTGGTACTCTATTTAAAAAGAAATATTCTAACATCAGCATTTGGCAGGACTGATGTAGTCAGCTGTGATGATCTTCACCCCAGGCTCTTAGGAGAAGAGAAGACAAGGCAGGGAGTCAAATCAAATGACTACACCAGGACTCCAGAGAACAGAGCATTGGTGTAATCATGCTAATCAAGATGAAGAGGGAGAGGGAGAGTGCTTTGGATTGCCAGTGGAGAATGAATACCCTAAAGACCTACAGTTCCAGAGTGTGATGCAGAGTTGGGGAGGGCCACCAAGTCAATGTAAATGTCACCCTTTTGTTTTTGTCTTGCCACTCTTATAGCATCTTTATTGCTTTTACTCCAGGTTAGACCC
Organism: Montemys delectorum; assembly: GCA_019843815.1. Classification (NCBI taxonomy): domain Eukaryota; kingdom Metazoa; phylum Chordata; class Mammalia; order Rodentia; family Muridae; genus Montemys; species Montemys delectorum. The sequence goes on from JADRCD010203589.1 coordinate 12,953, forward strand.
ACAGTTTCATGTATTATTCTATTAAAAACAACACAAACTTAAGCTAAAAATCCAAATGCTGCACGACAGAGTTGAGAGTGAGAGTTCTTTGTGGTGTCCCTATTTATTGTAGTTTGTCTAGGAAAATTGTTTATGTGTATTATCTCTGCATAATTGTTAGTAGCAAAGTCTTCATTCTTAAAGGCATCTTTATTTGGACAGCAAATTACATCTTGCCCTGTTCATAACTTACACCCTTTGTTAATTCTTCCAGTGTATTTTAAGCATTTAGTCTCTCTCTCTCTCTCTCTCTCTCTCTCTCTCTCTCTCTCTCTCTCTCTCTCTCTCACACACACACACACACACACACACACACACACACACACACACACACACTGGTTCCAAAGACTCTGCCAAAATCACATGCCTTCTATGTGCACAAGAACAGGTTCTTCACAACCCTTATATGGCACTCACCAGATTTCCCTTCCTGGGCCTTTCTTCTGAAGCCCAAGGCATCCATCGTCCTTCTAGGAAGTCCCTCCTGCAAATTGTCTGCTTGCATTTATACCCAGCTACATCCATTTATTCCCCAAACCAGTCCACCCAACAATCGATGAGGGTGTAGCATGAGAGACAGCTCTAGGGAGCCAAGTGGGCCACTATTGTTAAAGCTGCCAATGACACCCAACTTTCCATGTCACAGATTCAAGATGAATTTTCCAGAGCAACACAGCATTGTCTCCAGAGAGGTTTGAAAGAAGCACATTTAGGGCTCATCCTCAGAGTACCTTCAGTGGGCTTTAGGGCATTTTGTGGGGATGAACCCAGGGGCACTATCCCATGCACCAACATCTGAAGCTGATTGCAGATCTTCTCCCAAGCTAGGGGCTGGGTAGGTGAGATCTGCTCTGGACTAAAGGAGGCAATTTGATGGGAGACATCTTGATCCTCACCACACAGAAACACAGCAGTGCTCTCCCAGACATCTGAGTGTCACAGGCAATCATCTTTTGCTACGGTTATTCTAAAATGGAAGCGTGCTCACCCTTCTGTCTTTTCATCTTTTGCCTCCTTTTTGTTTTTTTCTACTTGAATCCAAATATTCTTGACAACCTTTCAGTCTTTGTGGGGTTTTGTTCTTTGGATTTTTTCCTTTTGCTTTTTTGATGTTTTGTTTTATTTTCTTTTGGTTTGTATCACTCTATGATGATTCATGTTAACTATTGTTAATTCATCTGGTTTTTAAATTTATTTTTATAATGGTAAGAGAAAAGAAGAAAGAAACTTTCTTTTCAACTCTCTCTTTCCAACTGTCAGTTTCTAGAGAACATGACCTGTGACAGCCCAGAATCAGCGTCACGTCATGGGACTCTCTGACTGTTATGTTTAGGGTTTACCTGACAGCATTCCTATTATTAACTTCTGGCAGAACAGAAATACAGACATCATGATTTTTTAAAAGTGTGGAACCGAGTCAGGAAATAGAGATACATTTATATGGCTCCCACTACTTAACCAGCAAGGAAAGGAGTCAACACGAAGGGCATTCTTGACTTTTTGGGTTCTACTAATAGAAAACCTAATTTTCCTTAGAGCTGTTATATGTGAATGAGTGTTCGCTAAAGCAGAAAACCTTCAGTTCTGATGTGTTTCCAGTTCTTTCAATTTTATGCCTTTGTGGTTCAGAAGTTCCTCTTGCTAATAAGCAAGGCGTTGGTTCGGGCATCCTGATAGTACAGTCAGATATGAGATTTGGTGTCAGGTCAACAACAACAAAAAATTCTCTCAGGGATCAGAGGGAGTTCCTAAACCTGCCTGCACTCCTGCTGACAAGAACCCCTCTGCTCCTAAGACCCTGGCTTAGCTTGCCAAATGGGACGAGTTAAGATAATTTTAAGCAGCCTTAAATTTCACGGCAGCATTTTGTATGAGGGAACCAAAAGTCTGCTAATTAGGAACATTTATACCATGGGAATGCCCTGCACAGTAGAGTTTTAAGAAACCACATTATACTGGATTCTCACCGTAATGTTCTCCTTAAGCTTCCTGCTGTGGACCCCCTTCGGATTTGAGTGGCTTTTAATAAGTGGCTTTTAGTGTTTCAGGAAAGAAACAGCTGGAAGAGTGTCTGTGATACCCCCAACCGACTCAGCTTGGCAACCCAGGTAGTAGACATGAACAACAATAACAACCTAGAATGATCTGATTGATATTTTGTTCAGTGACAATTATACACTTTGAGAGATTTAAGTTCTTGCTGTCAGTCATTATTTAATTACAGTGGAAATAATCCTATCTGAGACATAATTTGCTTTGTTGGCTCTGTCTTGCCTTTCCTGCAAATAATGTCCTTTTCCTCTCTGGGATATCAGGGGTTTCTCATTTTGGCTATTCAGCCATACAAAAGGATAGAGTATCTGTAACCATTGTGTGATTGCTCTAGCATGGATTCACCTCCAAAGAGACAATGCACTGGACTGTTAAGATATGAGTAACATAGAAATTGAAGGATGTAAAAAGAGAGAGACCATTCCAGACATGACCACACAGTGTCTAGGTGGGTCATAGTACCAAATGGGACAATGATCTGTGACAGAGAAGGGACAGGATACCAGAGGAGCGAATATCATGAACACAGCAGCTTAATGGTTGTGACAAGGGTATCAGGTAGATGAAACATAAATTATGCCATATTTTTTCTGGAAGCTTTCTGAGTAGAATCTTCAAGCATCTTTGGAAAATTTGGTAATGTTTGGTAGAAGGAATACAGCATTTTAGAATCTTGAATTAGAAGAACAATAGAAATCCCACTCCCATGATTATTTGCACTGGTTGTTTCCTTAGCACTAGAGAGAGAATAAAGGGCATCTGTCTGCATTTCACCTTATCCTCCCTAAAACAGATGGTACAAAGCTGGAAGACAGAGTGGCTGGGAGAGAGGGCAGAATTTCAAATGAGATTTACCATTTTAATTTGCAGAGGTGAAGTCATCTTTTCTGGGATACATAAGAAGGTTTGCATTTAAATGAGAAAGTGAGAGCAGAGGAAAGCTCAGTCTGGCAGCGGCTTGTTAAAAAGAAATCATACGGTGCCTCCGTAAAGTTCTCCTGGGTGCTAGAGTGAATGTGTCTGTGAAGGAACTCTGCTCAGGATGAGATGATATTCATAAAATATGATTCCAGAGCAGGAAGATATTTAGGATGTGGCAAATGTTTTTTTTTTCTATTCTGGGGTTCACTTTTAAAGAGGGACAGGGCAAATTCATAGGTGCTTTCAGGAGTCCTGTGAAATCAGGACACGCATCTATGTTTTTAGGCAGCAGTTTTGTGCTCGACACTGATGACATTTGCAAAAATGAGGACAGTACCCTTTTCAGTCGCAGTCCACTGGGGAGGACAGACACAAATCAGTCACTATGATAAATCCTACAAGCAGCAGTAACACAGAAAGGAAAGTTTGACTCTGTTGAGAGTATTAAGAGCCTACCAAAATGATGCCATCTGAATTTGACCTTGAAGAACAGAGTTTACAAGTTCTTACTTGTGAAAGGAGAAAGAGAAGCGTGTAGACAAGGCTTTGGAAGGTAAAATGAACACTGAAGCCAACCTGCCAGGATCATATCAGGGATTGAGAGGAGCTCAGGACCGGAGAGCCAGTCTGGGACTAGCAAGTTTAGCCTTCAGTCTCCTGGAAATGGGGAGTCATCTAATACTTGTCACAGAAAGAGTGAATGCTCAGCTTTGAGATACACAGAGCTTTATATGGGCTTTAAACAGTTGTACTGCTGCCAAACAGAAAACTCTAAAGAGTGGGCATGCTAATAATAGACAGAGGTGAGAGTGGTGCCTAGCTCTTCTGTTGTCTGGAATCATTAGCTATGGAAAGAGGTGCTTCTGGACTCAAGATCCCATCGATCCCCTTAGCAGGATCATGCAGAGACTAAAGGCCTTAAGATAATCAGTAAAGGAATTGTTGTTAAATTTGTATGCATTGTGCACTTTTTATTGGATCGTTCTGTATTCTTGGAAATTCGAAAACAAAAATTTAACCCACTAACCTGTCTGTCCCGTATTCCTTCTCTCACACTTTTATATTTCTCACATTTATGTGGCATTATCCATTTTGATAAGCCATATACAAGCTTTCTATTAACTGAGTAGCATCTGAATAAATAAGCTTTTAATGTTTTTCTAAAACCACTTTCCTTGGGGGGGGGGTGAGCATGTGTGTGTGCATGTATGTGTGTGTATGCATGTGTGTGTTTGTGTGTCTATTCATGTGCATGAGTACAGCTGCACACATGCTGTGCCAATGGTGGGAAGATCAGAGGACAAGAACCTCACCTGGTACCTTGATTGAGGAGGGCTCTGCATTCCTTCACCCCTGCATGTGCCAGACTCTCTGGCTCTTCTCCTCCCACTTCACCATCTCTCCTCTAACCACAGGAGCATTGAGGGTCATTCCAGATGTGCCCTGCTCCCCCATAGCTTGACATGTGCTCGGAGGGCTCAGACATGGCTATTCCTGCTCACGAGGTAAGTGCTTTGATCACTGGCCCATGTGCTCCACCCCTACCCCTCTCTCAGCTTACCCACAGGTGTAAAGCCACAGCGAGCACCGCTCCCTTTCCACTAGAGAACGAACTCGAGACAGTGAAAAGAAGCAAACGCACGTGAAAACCACATTTCACATTCAGGCAAAAGACAGACAATGTCTGCATGGCTCTGCAGGGAACAGAGTCATCTTATGTTGTCAGAAATGTAAATGGCTAGTCAATTAAACAGGGTCACTTTGTGACCCAATGCCACTCTATGAATATATGCAAAAGGATCAAGATCACACATGTTCACAATAGTTTAAACACTGATGTTCATAGCAACGTGATTAACAATAGCTCTGAGTGACAGTTCAGTTACCCATAAACTGATAAACAGAGAGGCAAAACAAGTCTCATTTCCACAATGGAATGTCATTTAGTCATAAAACGGAATGCCACATGGACATGTATTAAAGCATAGACGAACCTAGCAAACATTATTCTAAGTGAAGTGACACATAAAAATTATACATGCGGGTGGTGACCCATGAACAGCAGCACAATGTGACTTAACACAAAAACATAAATGTACTTAAAACAATCTCTAGTGTGAAGCATTCCCCGGTGAGTGAAGGTTGGCCAGGCCTGAAGGAGATACCCAGGCCAGGTACATCCCTGTTGACAGAAAGTAAATTAATCCTTGTTAGGATCTGGAGACCAAGGAAGGAGACGTCTTTGCTAATCGACCAGGGCTTCTGTTTTGTGTAATAAAATCATCTGGGATTAGGAAGTTGTAGAAGTTGTATAACTTTAGGAAATACTAAAGTATACTTAATCTTAATATTTAAAAGCTTGACTTTTGTGGAATATGAATTATAACTCATTAAGATTGATAAACATCAATAAAAATCACTGAGAGAATTAACTGATCAGGTGGAATGTACAGAGGACAGATAAACATTTATTTTCCTGCCAAGAATTCTACTGTTATCACTTCAGTCATCTCTACTTAACTCAGATGGTTTCTGTTGCAACTATTGTTACAAAGTTCATTTTTTAAAATGTGCTTCACAACTTGGAAACTAGCAGTTTGTTATTCAGAAGTGTAGCAGAAATATATACTAGAAATAGCTACTAAGCGACAATCTACTAGTAACTAAACTGCCCTGTGTATTATGAAGACTATGTAAAAGTAATTATAAACATTATACTACTATTAATAAGTTCTTATCTTTGAAATTCACCATCCATCTTTACCTAGAATACCTGGTTTACATATTATTGGCACTCTAATATAAGTAATACTCAAATAATGTTTACACCAACATTTTAATATTTTCAATAGTCAAGATCACTCGCCATATTCTCTAGCTAGTTTGGTATTATGCACCCTATATGGCCATAGGAGGTATTTCTTTCCAGAAAATCCCAAAGTACAAAGAATCTACTTCTATAAAGTAAAACTTTATTCTGAAAAGGTCCAATGGTCTTTGCCTTTCTGCTGCGATTTCTGCAAAGAATTAGCATTCTTAAGATGCTTAAGACAGCACGAGTTTAAATATCTTAGGCCTGGGTTTGATTATTTTATCTCATGTAGTCAGCTGGGATGTATCTTGGTCTGTCTCACTCACAGTTCTCACTTACCTGGATTAATTGATGTGAGCAACAGCAGAGGTGCTTTGAAGTTCCAGGCACAACAGTGGAAATGATCACATTTCTTAGTTAATGAATGAATTGCTCTTTCATACGGATTTGTTTATGTAAATAAGTAGACTAGTTCCTTGATTAGTGAATTCCCTGGGAAGGAAAGTCCTTCTAAGAAGGCCTGTTGTATTTAAAAACTAAACAAAACAAATGCTCTGAAAACCTAGGGAGCTGAGCTTCCTGGGAAGTCTTCATGTGCTCTTTCTACCCAATGCTGTCCCAACTCAAGGGAAGCCAGGAGCCCTCTGGGTTTCCCCTCAACACTCTCATCTGCCCACACCTGGTGCCCAGAGCCGGAAGCCCTTCCACACATGAAAGTATCAGCATCCTTTCTATTTCTACCTGGTGATGCATTAGACTGATTCTTTTCTGGAGGTCTTTAAATTCAAGAAAGAATACTAAGCTAAACAGCCCTCTTAAGAACAAATAAAGTTAAAAGAATTTTAGGTGCACACAGAAACTATACAGAATACCAGAGAGGAGTTAATCAGCCCAGAGTCTGGCCTTCTCTGAATTAATCCTGTAGAGACAAGGAAGCAAAGGTTACGGTATACCAAGGACACCACACTCCATTCTGAGGGTTCTGAGTCCGTATGGTTCTGACTCAGAGTGTTAGGGGACCTGGTTTGCAAGTGGGGTGCATTGCAAGGATTTGTCTTGAAGTTTGTTTTATTCCTGTATTTTAGAGCAACTCAAAACCTCAATCCTCTTCCCTGGCCAACACAATCAGACAAGTCTAGAATTCTCATAGTTAATGTATCTTTTGTGTATATTTTAGACACACCCAGCTTTATTTCTGATGGCCCATCAGTACCTCTGGTGGACACTCCTTACTTTGATGGCTATCTGGCTTCATCTTCATTAGCATTTGATGGAGATCCATCACAACCTGTCTTACCTGAGATCTCCAAGCATTCCCTATACCTCAAGCTGACCCTACTCAAGCTGTGCATTTTAAAACTCATCTTCAGGCACACTCACTCAGGCACCTCTGGTCTGCATGTCTAGTCTGTTCCTGGATTTTCCCTAACACAAGATGCTGGGCAGGGAAGGGGGGAAATCTACGAAGAAGATAAACGCTAGCAGTAACTTTGTCCCTGTTAACTTATGACTCATTACTAGAGAGTTTGCAATGTCTCTGTAATCCTTTCAAATTCAGCTTTGAAACGAATGTGTATCTGAGGATGAGTAAGAACATTGGAGGGCCTTCTTTTTAAATCGCTGCTGGCTGATTTTGTTTTTTCAGACTGATTTAAATATGTGTAGGAAAGGAAACTATGCTGCTGGCCACAGCAGTCTAGATAGAAAAGTGTGATAGGTCAAAAATTACATTTTAGAGACTATTTTAAGGATGGATTTGTAGGGCTAGAAAAATTTTCCCTCCAAAAATGTCAACATAACACTTCTAACTAGGGCAGGCAATTTTATCATCTGTGTTTGTATAAAATGCAATCCAGGGCATTGGACTTTTTTGTTGACAAAATGTTAAATAGAAGAACAACTTTCCTTTTTAAACAGGATGCAAATTTCATGTAGATTTAAAATCTGGAGTCATTGCTAGAAGTCCATATTGGATGAATGAGAGATGAGATGAAACATGTCAACTATCCTTCACACTCAGCCCTGTATCAAAAGTCAAAACTTCAGCCACCTGACAGATGTATTTTTGAAGATATGCATTTTTAATAATACCATCTACAGCTACACCAAATAGTGGGGTCACCGAGGGGGAAGACAATTGACATTAGCTCATGGCCATCTTCTTTTGACCTATTACTTGGACACACAGAGAACCCAGAAAGATGAGTATTGCTATGAGCCGTTGAAGTGGCCCTAGAAACTGGAAAATGAAATGAATTCTTCCTTAGATTATCCAAGAAGAAATGGGACGACACACACCTTGATTTTAGGACACAAGTGTCATTTTTCTAATGTAGATGGGTGTGACATGATAAATTTAGGCATTTCAAATTTAGAGTGAATTGATACACAGCAATAGAGAACTAATAACAGAGACCCTGGAGGAGGCGACCAAGATACCCCAATGCCTTGCTGTTCTTTCTCTATGAAAAAAAATTAAAACAATCACCCCACCTTCTTCTTCTTCTTCTTTTTTTAATATGTCACTAACCTGGTGACTGACTGTGCCAGAAAGTCTACAGCCAGTGAAAAAGGTCAGCAGTTATTCTTCGAGGGCTCTAGCACACTAAGGCACCATCTTCCTGCTTAACCTCACAGGCTCAGAATAGTTCAGTGGCATCAAAGGAGTGCTTTCTGTAACCACCATTGAATGGGTTCCATTTGGCAATATAGTCAACAAAGACAAGCAGAGAGCCCTTGAGATTTTTCAACTACTTCTCAGTTGAATAGAGAGCCATATTTTAAAAAGGAAGTAGTTCTCATCCTGATTGTGACTTAGAGTGGCCCGAAAGAGCTGTCACTATGTTACACTAGTGTGCAACCTTCCAATTAGGTCAGAATTGTCAGCAGCCATATAGGAATTGTGTTGAAATACTGTATTCTAAAGCATGTATAAATGTGCGGAAATGTCTGTTTATTTTAAGAGCAATTTCTCTGGTTGATTGATATGGTGCGTTTGTGCCACTTAACGTTAAGATTGCCCATTAACTTAATCTTTGTGTGACCAAGTCTTAGGAAACATGCTTAGCTTACAAAAGGAAAGGGACGTGAAAAAACAAATGGCACTTAGTTCCATCATGCCTTTTCAATTTCCATCAGTGAGATAACAGTGCACCATAGGAGGAGGGGGAGAAAAGAGAAAGGAAGATAGAAAGAAAGGAGATAAAAACAGTAAAGATATATAGAGGGAAGAATAGCAGAATGGAGTGAAGAAGATAGAAAAGAAAAATGCAAGGTGGAGAAGAATTCTAAGGTTGTTATGACTCCAGTGCTCAAAGTATCATTTTATACTTTACTTTGTGATCTCCTCAATAGCTATGTGAGTTAGAAAAAAATGCTGCTATTAACATTTTAGATAAATGGCTATGAGGCTAAGAGGTTGTTGGCATATAATCCAGGTCTTACAAATACAACATTCTTTTCAAGATAACATCCAGTTTCTCTCAATTACTCCTTATTATCTTGAAATTGAATTGCTTTAAGTGAGGAAAAGGAGGATGATGAAGAGGAGGAGGAAGAAGAGAAGGAGGAAGAAAAGGAGGAGGAAGAAGAGGAAGAGATGGAAGAGGACAGTCCTATTTCCAATTGAGGATCATGCTCCTAATACAGAGATTTTCCATTTTCCTCCCACCAGGAGGACCAGCTCAAGCAAAGCATTGTTGATACTGATTTTCACAATCTCCCTTTTATTCCCCCCTCCAATGCTAAATGTTACAGCGACTTGTCTTCAGGAAATAACCATCCACAAGTTCCTTCTCGTATCTCCCCAAACTCACCCATGAACAAATAGACACGTACTGGTCTCGAACACGCTTACCACACTGTGAGGATGCTCAGCCCTGATGCTCACCTGTGGACGTGCCAGATGTGGACCTAGGACATATTTCTCACCTTCCTACCCCACACACTATCTCTACCTCCAAAGCTCTCCTGGAACCAGGATCTTGTCCCTCATCTGACTTCTCAGAGACGCCTTCCTTCAACACAATGTTCAGCTCCATTAAATAATGCTGCAGGTGGATGCCAGACCCACTCACCTCCAACTGAGACATGCCTGGGTAGGTTCAGAACTCAAGAGCGTTGGTAAATCAGAGGCCAGGGAGCTATGAAAACCACAGAAAGACTCACAGGCTTCCTGCCTTCCTTCAGGAGCTACAGCGTTCCTTCCCAAAGGGGACACAATGGCCGAGGCGGAGCAGAAGTCTTCAAAAACAATCGCCTTCTTTAATCATATTAATGTGAACACAAATGGCGCCACGTCACACTCGTCCTTGGCCACTTTTTAAATTTAGATTCTGTGGGTCGGATCAACACTTGATCTCTTAACATAGTGAATCCAGACTAGGAGGCGGGGTTTCTAGTTTCCAGATGGGAGATTTCTCCTGCTCACCCCTCTCATCATGCAGTGAAACCTATAAAGGCGAAGGCAAATGGACAACATACCCATGGTAGTCTTTTGTTACTCTGAATGCTCAGGGGTTTCTTCTCCTGAAATTATGATGGTGTATATTCCTACCTAGGTTTAAATAATAAAGTACTTTTATTTTATTGACTGTGATGGACCGGATGGTTTTGCTTTGCCTTTCTGTTACCGTTTTTTTTTTTTTTTCCCCATTTTTACATATAGAAGCACCTTGTATTTGATGGTGAAGGTTTCTGAGAGGCAACTAGATCTACATGAGGTTCTGAGAGAGGGCCTCCACTGTGGGATTAGTATATTTCTATGAAAAAAAAAAAAGCCCTCTCTGCTTCACTGCATTGAAGTTACAGGAATAAGCTTCCCCAGAAACCTGATAGCTGGGAGCTCGGTGGTGGGCTCCTCAGCTTTCGGGTATGTGAAGTGTATGGGTTACAGCAGCAAGTTGGTGGTGCTTCATTACGACAGCTTGAAAGACATTGACCAGCATGCAATATAATCTAGCTTTTCATCAACTTTTTTTTTTTTTTTTTTTTTTTTTTTTTTTTTTTTTTTTGGTGTTTTTCAAGACAGGGTTTCTCTGTGTAGCCCCTGGCTGTCCTGGAACTCACTTTGGAGACCAGGCTGGCCTGGATCTCAGAAATCTGCCTGCCTCTGCCTCCCAACTGCTGGGATTAAAGGCATGTGCCACCACCACCCAGCCTGCTTTTCATCAACTTAAAACAAATTTTACGTGTCAAAAGTAAGGCCCAAGCTGCGTGCGATACACCAATATTGTCCATATTTTCCTTATTTAAAATATTTCATTATTTTAAAATGTAAATTTCACAATTTTAATGACTTATTTTGAGCAAAGGATCTCCACTTTGGAACTTTAAATTAGGTACTAGTGGTTGTAGAGAGCCGTCCTGTGCGCAAGTGTCTCTGGTGTCCACACACTACAAGCTCTGCCACTCCCCTTCCCACAGTCATGATAATCAGACGTGTGTCTAGGTACTTTCCAAGGTCTCCTGGCATCAACGCGTCTTCTGCTGAGCATCAGCTACGGATAGATGCCAGTGTGCTCTGAGATAATGGCATCAACATGGGTCTCTTTAGCTTCTCTCTTGTTAGGTTATATTATGAGATAGTGATAGGAGTGCTGTGATTTCAGCAAAGCCAGCAACGTTGTTTGTGCATTCACATGAAGAATGACGTTGAAGTAAAAATGGTGGTGGGTGCCTGGGCCGATTCTGATTGAAGAGCTTCATGGCGAACTGTGAAGCAGCTGGATGCATGGGCCACATATGGAGTTCTACAACTGTCAGTACTCACAGTAGAATCTTAAGTCTTAGCTGACATCTTTTTCCTCCTGATAGAAATGGTCTTTAGTGGGGGAAAAGAATGAATACTAACCCTACTTATCTCTGAGATAAGTGTTTAAAAAAACACTCCAAGGGAATACATATGCGATTTCTTTCTAAAAACTAGATATTTAAGCAGATCTCATGGATGGCGAGAACAAGGTTCAGTGTCCGGTTAGACTCCTGGATCCATGTACTCTGTTTCTTCACTGTCCAGTGTTTATCACGGTTCGTTCAGTCACAGCTCCAGGGTCCGCCCAGCTCTTGCTGATTGGCACTTATTGAAAAGACATATCCCAAAGGCCTGGTTTCACTCGCTTTCCATTGGGTCATGGCAAGAACACTATAGCCATGGTAGTACACCGTGAATATAGTAACCAGACCTTTAAGAAAATATAAAAAATTATTTATTTTATTGTATGTTGTCATTGTATTGTGCTTGTATTTACCTAGCATCTACATTATTACTTTATTTTACGGGAGTACTGTTTAATCCATAACACAGAGTTCCAACTAGCCATTTGTTCAGAACTCTCTTGATTTTACTACTTCATCTTCTCTGTCCTGAAGAAACTTCAATGATTGATTGACTACCCTATTGGAGAAAGTGTACGTTTTTGGCGGGGTACTTATTAAAGTTAACACTTAAGAATATTTGTCAGGAGTTGGAAATATAAGGTCAAGAATAGTCTCTAAATCTACCATTGAATTATTTATTTAGTTGGGGAAGGGTCTCCCTATGGAACCCAGAATGATCTGGAATTCATAATACTCATAATATTGCCTTCTAAGCGCTGGGACTGTAGGTATGTACCACCACGCCTCAGCTTAAATCTATTTCTAAAGACAAAAGGCAAAAGAAAAAAAAAAAAAAAAAAAGAAAATCCTAACCCTTGAGTTGCGCATGGCATGTGAAAGGGCACCGACCAGACTGTATGGCTCTGGGCACTGCAGCTACAGTTGTGAGGACAAGCATTTCCAAGGACAAATGCACAGTGTGTCTCAGAGCACTGCATGTGGCCAAGGACATGCTGTCACCTTGAAAGGTAGTAAAAGCCACACTTTGTGTATGGAAGACGCTGCTGCTATTCCCCTGCATATTTAATTCAAACAGGTCCTGAGATCTGAAACATGGAGATGTCTACAAATTAGAGGGATACTTGGTGCTTTCTTTTTTTTTTTTAAGGGAAGAAAAGAATCCAGGCCACAAAGAACTATCTCAAAGCAGTGCCAACAGTTCTTTTGATGTTAATCACTGCATTGCTATAAACATGTTTTGAAAGTCTACACTGCAGATGAAATTTCTTGGGATAGCTATGTGAAATGTGCATATTATAAATATTAAAACTTGAAAAATTGTTTTCAAGTGTCAATTTCACCTTTTAAAGATGTGTGTGTAAAATATGCAAATAAATTCTATTTGAATATCCATATTCCTTTGAATTAGTATCCCAGTGTTAACTGGAGAAAACTCAATATTACTTGAGTTCCGTCTTTTGACTGTAACTCTTTAGAACATGAAATCTTAAAGAAATTAATTTCTATTGGAAATGGCACCTTATTTCTCTTTTCAAGGAACTTTAGAATCTAAAACTAATTATGATGCACAAACCATTGTATATTTACATGGTTATAGATAATACTTGAGTTTACTGAATATATCACATGAGAAAGAGTTCTGTGAGGAATCCTCTGCTTAACCCATTATTAAGGTCCCATAAGGATCTATAAATAAAATTCCCCAAAGGTATTATTACAGAGCAACTTGGCTCTACAATGGCATAAAGACACTTCCCACCGTGATAAGCTCAAGGGAAATTAATCTAGAGATTATGCCATAATTGACAGGTTCTAAACAACCTGCTTTGTTGCAAAAATTGCTATAGTTTGACACGTCTGTTAAAGAAAAGGGGGATCCGACAGGGTGCAGAAATGATCAGTTCCCTTAATCATAAATCTTAAAGGAACTTTGAGCCACAATGGAGCTCAAATACTGTTTTTCCCTTTTTAGGGGTCACTGACAGTTTTTGGCAGTCCTTTCTAAGACATTATTGCAAATGTAGAGGCTTTGAATGTAGGTAACACTACATTATTTTTTAGTTACCTAAGTGTCAAATTGTCACACGCACCATGCATTATTTGTGCTCCCACAGGTCAGTCTGCAGGACTTTGAGGTTGGTGTGTCAAGAAATATTCAGTGACAGTATTACTAGTGTCCACATGCAGACGCCTGTAGTTACCATGTTCTGTTTTAATTTCTTGGACTCCAGTTATATAGAAAATCATCATCGGAAATGTATCAAGGGTATACAATGTTCTGTCACTCTGGTTTCCTAGTTAAATTCTGGATCTTTAATAATAATGTATGTATGGCAGAAGGCTTCAGTGCTCACAGTAGAGACAAAAGGAGCAGGGCTGTAAACTCAGGCTAACAGGAGACCATTGCAGAGCAGCTGAAATATCCCCTCTGGTTCTTTTTACATATTCTTGGTGCTGCCTGCCTCTGGGATGAAAAATACAATTCTTTGTCTCCATAAAATCTACATGAAAAAAAAATATGAACGTCAGAAGGTGTTCATGTTAACTTAATATTTACTGTAAAAGCTGAATCGAGTGCACTGTAAGAGAGGGAAACTGACTTCAATAGAAAGCTGGCTTTAAAAAAATACACACAATCAAGCCATCTGAAAGTAGGGTTTGTCATGAAAACAGCATCCTAATGGGATCATTTCATCAGTGGCTTTACGGTTTCCCAGGTAAGCTTTATTTTGCCATCAATACTGAACAAAGCAAAGGCAAACAAAATCAATCAAAACCCTTCCTGGTTTTATATATCTCATATACTTTAAAATAAAGTGCTTTCTGAAAACAAAGCCTGGCAGTGACTTAAAATACTGTTCGAGTGGTATTTTAATATAGAGAGACTATACAACCTCTGTGTGTCAAATTCACATCTGCATCATTTTAAGGACACCCACAATAAGACTGGTTTGTTTTGTTTTGTTTACATTTATTCCTGGAACAGAAACTAATTTATTGTCTTAAAGATTTCTCCCACAAGTTACATAATTACCTAGTGAGACCTGTTCTAATTTGGCTAAAGAATTACTGGTTTTTTCATGTGTATCTCTATAAAAAGCTTCTCAAATGCCATCTTTTCTGTTAATGTAACGAACAAGAATTGTTTCTTCCTAGTTTAAATGTATGTTTTCTATTAAATTAAAATGTTTAATATCTTAAATGAATTAAGACGTATAACACAATTTCTTGATAGTCATAAAAGTCACTCTGGTGTATTAATGGATTCTCTTTAGCCCCTTGTCCTTTTATTTTAGAAAATTATAAAAATATATAGTAAAAATATTTTAAATCTCCAGATATTTGAAGTTTTCTAGTAAGGTTCTATTTCTCATATTATTCCCATATTATAAACTATAAATTGTTATTCCTATTTTAATGTATATATAGTCACATGCATGTGTACAGGTATATGTACATACATGCATATAAATTCTGAGGTCAAGTAGGAAATTCCTCTGTGAAAGGTTCTCTGAACAATAGGAAATGGAATCTTCAGAAGTAAACACAAACAACCAAAGACTTTCACAGCCTGCTGCTGTCTTAAGATGCCTATAAACGGTCAGTGACCACGGACTGATTGCCTGTTTGTGTGGGTTTTGGAACGTGCACAGTAATGGAAAGGACAAGACAATACCTCATAGATCATCACAAAGGCACCCAACTGAAAGATAAACCTCCATAAAATAAAAGTCACGTAAACGTATCCCTTGAAAGAAAAAAAAAAGCCTCAGTGTTAGAATTAGAGTTATACTTTAATAATAATATTGTTTGATTAAAAGACTGAAACCTATTTTCTGCTGCCATGAAAACAGCCTGTGCATGGGACTTTACAAATGCCATTCACAAGGCAGACTGGTTGCTCTCTGGAACGGTGGGTTTTTCCACTGAATCTTTAGGTTTGTATATTGTGGACTGGTTGTGAGGCATTGTAAAATGTAAAGGCAGTTCAGATAGGACGATTATTTTCAGGCACAAAAACAATGTAATTTCGTACAAAACTTTCATTTTTTTTATTTGCGAAATTAAAAATATGGCATTTTATATATATAAACTTCTATTCCTCTATAAATATAGATGATCTCATGGTGGTGAGAATAATAATAATAATAATAATGCATACCAAATCCAAAAAACAATGTCATTTTAGGGTATGACAGACACAGATAAATTTAGGTCCTATGTATGTACCGGCATTTGTGATAAACTCTTAAAAGTTTAAACACTACAATCAGGAGGATTGCTTTTCTCCTCTTCTTCATCGAGAACTAAAGTGAGTATTTTTAAATGGCTTTGAGAGATTTACATTTGACACACCGCTGTGAATCCAAACAGGAGCACACAAGATGGGATGCCTTAGGGATGGACACCCTTCCCCTTCAGCATGCATGCCGAGGGTGTGTTTGTTTCTCTCACCATCAGGCCACCGCCTCTGTCTTCTGAAGTCCAAGCAGGCTTTCCGTGGGGTGGGTGGGACTGTTCCTCCCTCAGAGTGTGCTGCTGAGGAGTAAGCATAATATGATTGGGTACAACTTTTACATTGTGAAGATTGATATATGTCTAATTGCAGTTTGGTTTCTGGTTAAAACCAGAAAACAGCGTTTCACTTGGAGGAACGCCACTCCACTGAAAACTCCTTCGGTTTCCACATTCTGTGTATGTTCTCCTATCCTGTTAAGAAAGGCAGACCAGTTCCTTCACCAAGCTTCCCAGGTCTGCATTTCATAGAAGGGTAAAATCTAGAAGCAGGCAGCATCACAGGGGGAATGAAAGCAGGTTGCCGGACATCAGAATGCAGTTAGAACTAACGTTTTTATAGCCTCTCTCTTTAGCCTCTCCCAACCCGCAAAGCTTGCTGCTCTTTCCACGGTGATGAGCAGACCCATAGCAAGTTCCAGATACTAGAGGGTAAAAATGAGCTCATCCATAAAAAGTCAGACTTTCCAAAGTTTGGTATTGGTTACTGCACTCTCTCTGACCAACTCAGGTGAAGGGAGGAAGAAACTGGGCGAAGGACACCAGGATAGAGGGAGGCTGGGTCAACTGGCAGAGCCCATGCGGGGGGGGGGCCTTGAATGAAGTAGGAAGGTGGTTCTCAAATAAGCAGCATCAGGAAGTCACGGGGACAGCCCTCTACACCCTACCGCTGAAAAGGGGAGGAACTGGAATGGGCGGGGCCCACCTTGGGATCTGGAAACTTTATGGAGTTCTGCACCTTAAAATTTCCCACTGCAAGCAAGGAAGGGGAGGGGCGGGAGACGCTCAAGGAAATGACCCTGGAGAGGCAGGCCCACGCTTCCTTGACAAGGATGAGGGCACAGGGCAAAGAGTGCTCTGTTTTATCTCCTCTGCGGTCCCAGAAAAGGGCAAGTGAGAAAAGCTCCAAATGCTTAAATCGCCCTAAATAATTAAACATTTTTAAAAAGAAAAAAACGCGTGTTCAATAGTCTTTAAATACAAATATACGTACAAAAATCTTACACAAGCTATTTACAATCATAGAAGCGTACAGTCCTGGTATCAGAGCGAGGGCTAGAGAGATAGGTCTACACGCACACACGTACACACACACATACACACACACACACACACACACACACACACACACACACACACACACACCTCTCTATCAGTTGGGCCCTCTCGTTCCTTTACCCAAAGGACGGAAGCTTTTGCAGGACCTGTGCTGTTTGTTGAAAAAGGAACCTGCAAAAGTCTGAGTCTAGCGAGGAACCCTGGAGTGGCCAGGCTTGGCAGGAATTCCTTGGGGCCAGCTTTCAGGCGATGGCTAGGATCTGGCCAAAAAAAGCGTAAGGTAAGAGTCTGGGTTTCAGACAGTAGTCTCCCCCTGTTTGCTGTTGGTAAGCCTCGTGTAGAACTTCCTCCAGGAATTCAGTGTCTTGCCAGACCAGATCCAGAAGCCCGATGTGATGCCCACAATCAGCGTCATGAGATACTTGATCATGAAGACTGTAAAGTCGGGGCTCATGGGCGGGTGTGGTGGGACGCCTGCACCTCCCTGGAGGTGAGGGCAAGGGATGGCATAACTCTTGCAGCTCTGGGCCACCCAGCTGCGCTCCCACTGGTCCCGAAAGGCCTGCTCATAGAAGTAGCAGGCGATGACGATGGTGGCCGGCACCGTATAGAGCACACTGAAGACCCCGATGCGCACCATGAGCTTTTCCAGCTTCTCTGTCTTGGTGCCGTCATGCTTCATGATGGTGCGGATGCGGAAGAGTGACACGAAACCAGCCAGCAGGAAAGAGGTGCCGATGAAAAGATACACGAAGAGTGGCGCCAGCACAAAGCCACGCAGCGCGTCCACGTTGTTGAGCCCCACAAAACACACTCCGCTCAGTACGTCGCCATCCACCTGGCCCAACGCCAAGATAGTTATAGTTTTGATGGCTGGCACAGCCCAGGCGGCTAGGTGAAAATACTGTGAGTTGGCCTCGATGGCTTCGTGGCCCCACTTCATGCCGGCTGCCAGGAACCAGGTGAGGGACAGGATCACCCACCAGATGGAGCTGGCCATGCTGAAGAAGTAGAGCATCATAAAGAGGATGGTGCAGCCCTCCTTCTTAGTGCCCTGCGCCACCGTGCGCGCCCCGTCCTCGGCAAACTTGTCGTTACACACTACCCGGTCCTCCAGCAGAAAGCCGGCGATGTAGGCCACCGCCACCGCCGTGTAACAGCCGGAAAGGAAAATGATGGGCCGTTCCGGGTAGCTGAAGCGCCGCATGTCCACTAGGTACGTGAGCACGGTGAAGAGCGTGGAGGCGCAGCACAGCACCGACCAGATGCCTATCCAGGTGCGCGAGAAGCGCAGCTCCTCAGGCCCGAAGTACATAAGCCCGTACACCTTGGTGGGTTCGCAGGGCGCGCCGCAGTCCTTCTCCCCCAGAAAGTGATAGTTGAGGTAGGAGGGCACCCGGAGGGCGCGCGGGCAGGAGAACTTTCCCCGCTCCGCCGACCCGGCACCCCCCGGGTAGCCGCCGCGGTACCCACCGCCGCCGTGCTGCGGGTTGCTGGTCCAGAACTCCGGCAGCAAGGAGGGAGTTGGGGTGCCTTTGTCGGACGTGTTCTGGCCCACGCACAGCTCTCCTGCGCCGTGCACCGGGAACTTCTCGCACTTGAGCGTGTCGGGCCACTGGAAGCCGAACTTGTTCATGAGCGCCTCGCAGCCCTGGCGTGCGCGCTCGCACAGGGAGCGGCAGGGCGGCAGCGCCTGCTCCAGGACCGTGCACACGGGCGCGTACATGGAGCACAGGAAGAACTTGAGCTCGGCCGAGCACTGCACCTTCACCAGCGGGTAGAACTGGTGCACCTCCAGGCCGGCGTCCTCCTGATTCGTGTGGCCCAGCAGGTTGGGCATGATGGTCTGGTTGTACGCGATGTCCGTGCACAGCGGGATGGAGATGGGCTGGCAGTAGCCGTGGTCCGGGATGGAGATGCCCCGTTCGCCGTTGTACGGCTGCCCGCTCTGCTGCGGCTGGGGCGGCGGCGGGGCTGCCTGGCCCGGCCCGGATACCTGGCCCGCCGCCTGCGCTCGGACCCCCAAAAGCAGAGGAGCCTCCAGCAGCCAAAGCAGCAGGAGCAGCCCCCTAGCCCAGCGCCGGGGATCGGCCCGGGGGCGGCGGTGGCTAGCCGTGTCCTCGTGCCCCACCTCCTCCCGCCGGCCCGGGAGTGCTCCGGCACAAAGTTCCAAGCTCGGCCGGCCGGCGGCCGGGGACTCGCTAGGCGCCGCCTCCTCAGCCATACTTTTTCGGCTCCCTCCTCGGCGCCGATCGACTGGGGCGGGCAGCGGCGCGGCCGGTGGTGGATCCCACAGGGTTCGGGGAGATCCGGTCGCCCGTGCCCTCCGTCGGGCCGCGGCCGCGCTCTGCCCGCTCCCCCGGATTCTGCTCCGCGTCCCGCAGCCGCCGCCGCCGCCGCGGAAACTTGCGGTTCATGAAGCGCGGGCGGCGAGGAGAGCACGATCGGTCCGGGCGCGCCGGGGTCGCGTCCCTCTTCCCTGGCCCGCGCCGGGCTGTGGCTCCTGTCCGGCGGCGCCGCGCTAGTGGCCGCAGCCGGGCAGAGGAGCGCCCAACTCTGGGCAGCCTAGCCGCCCTGGGTTCCCCCTGCGCCTCCGCCTCCTCCTCCTCCGCCGCCGCCTGACCATTTGTGTCAATCCCTCAACTCGCAGCCTCTCCTCTCCCTCGCGCGCCCTCCAACCGGTTTCTAGGCGCCCCGCAGTCTGTCTTTCACCGGGAGGGAGGAGCCTTGAAACCGACGCGGAGCTGGCTGCTCAGGGACCGTCGCCCAATCGCAGCACCCGCTTCACAGCGCAAAGGGAGCCCTTTCCCTCCGAGCCCCGGACTGGCGCCCGCAGCAGACCGGAGGAGGTGGAGGAAGTAGTGGTGGCAGTGGCAGTGGCAGAGGCTCCGCTCAGGCACAAAGGGTAGCTGTGAAGCGGGACAGGCTTGGTCGCTTTTGCTTTTGCAGAAGAAAGGGCGAGGACAAGTAAGAGAATGGTCCCATAAGCTGCAAGAGATACTGATTAGGAGTCGGCGGGCCGGGGGCGGGGGTGGAGGCTGGGGATTTAGCTCTGTCTTGCATTTTATCTGTCATCATATTTTAAAATCCTACCCTCGACTCTCTGGTCACAAACTGCTACTTTGAGCGCTGCGTTCTGATTGCATGCCCTTGACTTGAGAGTCGAGTTTCCTTTGAGTTTAAGTCTGTCGAGATTTTGTTTAAACTATAACTCCAATAAACCTTGGCGCTCACAGGCTGGCCTGGGCGGCGGACTTTGGACGCGCCATTTCCCCTAGTTGCTGTCAAATGAAAGCAAAACACAAAGTTAGGTGGGGTGTAGAATGCAAACCCAGATGCTCCTCCTATGAGGAGTATGCTTCGTGTAGTCAGACTTTCCCCCTTCTCTTTAATGATGTCAGAAACAGAAGTAAAGGAAAGCTAGCTAGCCGTTAAATGCTAGAGGAAAAAGGCTTGAGAACTGAAGCATTGGGTGCTCCAGTGTGAGACACAGGAGCTGTATGTACACCCAGAGAGGAGGAGCAGTCGGGAACCCTTTGGGGGCCCCTTCTGAACTTGGGGGCCCCTGCAGGATTTGGTGGGAACTTCTGAGACTTGGGCCATGTATGTTCCTCCTCAATGGAAGTAGTCAAAGCTGAGGTATTAGTTTGAAAGAGAAAACACACTACCAAAAGTGAGTCTGAAAGGCCAAGCACACTCCTTCACCTCCAAACAGGAGCATCAGCCTCAGCAGACACACACGCTGGCTCTTCTTGCAAGATTGTTTTAAAAGAACTTGTGTGACTTGGATTTATCAATAAAGTGCTATTATGTTTTATTAAGT